>WSUE01000040.1:0-184793 GCA_019633535.1 Tulasnella sp. JGI-2019a
TGTAGGATTCCCCATCGCAAACACCTGTTTGTAATCTAGAGCCTTCAAATCCATTCTCTCTTATCCCTCCTCTCAAAAGCATCCCATTGCCATTAGTGAGTGCTCCTGTTTGACACCCTCAGCACAGTAGTGCCCATCAGAGTTTAGCAAGGAGCTAACTCTTCACAGAGGGCAAATACAATATGACACTGTAAAGGGTTTAATGGGGCACATGGCATCAAAACCACTAACGAACTGAACCCACACACATCTGAGTGTGGTGAGCAGGTGCCTATGGTCTAGTAAATATCCAAGTTGAAGGCTTGCACTATCTATTAACCAGTTGGGGGGGTTTAGTTGGGTCATGCCCACACTGTTAGGCAACATGGAAACATGGAACCTTTCATCCAATAGCAGATTCCCCTCCTTCCTCACACAAAAAAAAAAAATCCTCATGGCATATCTACTCGAGATCGGTTCTCTCTCTGGCAAGGAAAATATAAGCTATTATTACCTTTTTCTAGAGACCGGCATGGTGCCAGTAGAACCGACCCCTTAATCCCAGACGGCGTCAGCCTTCCAGTCTGGTGTTTGCTCATTGATGGGAACACGCGAAGTGAGACTAAAAGACCTCCGCCTATGTGGGTCAGTACCTACGAAAATTGTACTCGACGCCTGTACTAGCAACCACTGACGACTGAGCATATCTCAGGTACTGGATTGCTGTCGCGCTTCCGCAAACGAGTAGGTAGCAGAATAAAGGTGAATTTAAAATGAGTGTCGGGAGGGCTTCCACCACCTTTGAAAATGTCTACCGCAATTCTCTACTGTGGATTCAAAGTTTCACTGTGGACCAGCGCGCTTAGAGACGTGTACGTTAGAATGTGTATGCTAGTATGTGTACGTTCGAGTATCGAAGGTTCTAGTGTCGGGGGCCTACATATATATCCAGTGCACTACGAGTGCCCCGGCCCCCACTTATCTCCCTCATACCACCAACACCACCTCCAATTTACACACACCTCAACCATATCTACCGTAATGCGCCCCAACCAACCCCTCGCTGCTTTTACTCTTGCTCTTGCCATGGTCCCTGCGGCTCAAGCTGGTCCCATCGCGTATGGCCTGTGCCAGAAAGAAATGTACTCGCAGTTCCTCCCATAATGTCAAAACTGCTGACAGCCATTGTATAGGATGCAACGTCCTCGCCGTTGCCTGCTATGCGGCTGCAGGGTTTACTTTTGGGACTGTCGCCGCACCTGCCGCCCCCGCCGCCATTTTAGGTTGTAACGCGGGTCTTGGAACATGCTCTGCTACTTGCGCATCAGTTGCTTTGCTTGTACCCACCCCTTAAGTGCATGAGAATTGACGTCAATGAAGACCGTCATGGCAGTCGGTGAGCTCGTCTACACATGACCTCTTCGAGACTGCGAGAGTGACGCATAATACTAGGGCAAAGCCGACTATCGCTGGTCTTTCATGTTATCGAAAGCCGCTGACAGTTGTGCTCATTATACCCGTTAAGCTTAAGGTAGTCTATTTTCTTCTGATTCATTGCCTTGATTGGTTGTACTGCCGTTGTTCAAGTAGGTTTGATTATTTAACATGCTCTCTAGCCCATTTTCGTCGTCCTGAATCAAATATATTCACTTCCACATTGAGGAGGCACAGTACGAGATCGTCCGCATGAATACCGGCTGTTATGCGTCGTTCTTGATCGACTGGAATGGGTATCCGAGAATGTCCGAGAGTAACGGTTTCAACGATCGCAGTTGTCGTAGAAATTCGTCGGTGTGTTTCCCAGAACCTAAGCGACCTGGTGGCTCTTCGCTGTTGGGGTCCACCCTCTGTCACTCAAGATCTTCCGATACTGATCAAAGATAGGATGACAGAGGAATATCGACTGCCCGCGTTGATCTAAGGGTCTGCCGTTCAATACGGGGTTCAGCCTCCGCTCTGTAGGCAGAATCCTAAGGCGTGAGGCGCTAGAGGATGTATTAGACGCTATCCCTTCTCTAAGATCCCAAGATCGTTCTGTGATATGTGTAGCATGCCGTCAACAACGCGAGGACGTGCACCTAGATTACCATGAAACACATTGTGCACCAGTTTCGCCCGTTTCGCATCAGCCCTTGATTTTCAAACGAATCCTTTCTTTAAAGTGCTACAAACCAATCAATTAGGCCAATAGATTTGTTCCTGTTGCTAAAACGCTCACATCTTACCGAAGCTAGGACATGCAGTTTTTCTTGTCAGGTCTGGCTTGCTAGGGAGATTTTTATCGTCGCGGACCTGCAGATATCTAATACTCGACAACAAAGTGCAGGCGGCCTACCATCGGACCCGGAAATTGCTTGGAAAGTTCTTTGATGGCTGTTATCTGCTCTCCGCGTGCTGCTAGGTTATCGAAAACACTCCGGACGCGTTCCTGGATGTTGTCCTTTTCTAAAGATAGCGGCGGACCGAGCTATTTGGAAGAAACACGCAATTTTAGATCTGTCAAGGTTCGTAACGGGTGTTCTGGCCTTGCATTCCATATCTCAAGTGACTTGGGTACAGTGAGGTCCATTGTGGTCAACAAATCAATGATGTCTCATCGAAGGTCGCTGACATGTAGTTGATCTTCCCCAAATGTGTAGACACTAGGTTCTTCTAAGATGCCTTGAACCCAATACCGGAGCATGAGTAGTGGGTGAAACGTGGACAAACATCAGCTCCGACTTCGCCATCACAATGGGCGAACGAAATTGTTCACTACGCTGCTATATGACTCATCGTTTCTTATAATATTTGTGCGTGTTTCAGGGAGAATGAATCATGACGCATTGATATTGAAAGCCTCAGAATTGCAAGTGAAGCTGAAACATTGCCCAGGCCGTGGTCCTAACAGCACGAGTAATAAGTATACTGCTGGGGTTGACACCAGTTAGTTCCATGCCAAATTTACTTATTATTGACTAAATTAACCTTGATGAAAGTCAATACAAGCGTCATATAGGAGAATGAGGGACCTATTTTGGTTAGGACCTTATCAGAGTCGTCACCGTTCGCCGGGCACCCATTGAATGAGCTTCGAGCGTCCCTCCCTTTACTACTGTTGTCGTCCTGATTATTGTCACTGCAGATGACCGTGAAGAGGGGTTGGCTGTGTATGAAAGATGAGGCCCCACACCTAGGAGTGAGTCAGCCATCACGATGAAAGTGCTGTTCTCCAAACATGCCGTAACAGCCAGCGGTTGAACGGAGAGTAATCAGCAACATATATACCCCCGGTAATGGCAATGAGTGGATTGGATTTGTTGTGAGCTTCCAATCAATGCGGGAGACGTCGTCATAAACCCAACCCAGATTCACGTGGAAGTAATCTATATCATGGACTCCTTCCGTTCCAATACCTGGTGAGAGTGGAATCTCAGGTGTCACACCAGATAAGGAAATCAAGGTCAGGATCTATGCCACTCCAGCGAGCGAGATGTGCCAAGAAAGAAAACTGTGATAGCCAGCGACAGACGCGAAGCACCCATATCAAGGATTCACTGCGGGAAGATTTTAACTGGATGTAGGGATGTATCGCTCACCGGTGATAAAACCCGTACACATAGCATAGCTACATGCGTACACATTCTGTTGTGTACGCTTGTAGCTATTTGGTCTGGAGCCTTGATGGCGTCTATAAAGATGCGACCAATGCAACCGCCTTCCCCCCAACTTCACTTCCCTCATCTCCACATCCACATCACCAGTCCATACATCTTTCTCGACCGCGCCCAGCCATAATGCGCTTCAACCGAGTTCTCGCTACTTTTGCGCTCGCTCTCGCCGCCGTCCCGGCGGCTGAAGTTGGCCCCATCTCCTACGGCATCTGTCAAACAGGTATGTACACACCACCACCACCTTCCCTGCCCTCCAAAAACCGACAATCTCTGTATGGGATGCAATACTGTCGCGGTTGCCTGCTATGCAGCTGCGGGATTTACGTTTGGGACCGTCGCCGCCCCTACTGCCCCAGCGGCCATTGTTGCGTGTAACAGCGCTCTTAGAACGTGCTCTGCCACTTGCGCATTTTTGCTGCTTGCACCAATCCCTTGAAAGACGAAATATGGTTTCCAGGGACACTGTCATGTCCTTCAGTGAGCTCTTTGCCCATCAGCTTCATGCAAGTCCCTGATTGACAAAAGACTAACAAGGAACTACTGCTGGACTCTTTTGTCATTGGGAGTCATTGGGAGTTACTCTCTATATCCTTCGAGTCTAGGTCCGATTCATTGTCTCTATCATCTTGGCTACGGTTTGAATATAAACGGGGCGATGCAAGTCACATGATTGTAGGGTGGTGAATTCGCGTGAAACGTGACTGCCGGGCGTCCTTCGTTAGCGTTAGTTCGACCGACCACCACAGCATAAAACTCACGAGGGATTATTATGTCGAGTGAGATTTCAAGTGCATTCCACCTTCGCGGGGTTCTACCTCAGCGATTTTTGCTCCTTCTCCGGAGCTAAAGTCAGCTGTCGCGCAAATGAATGATTGTCATTCCCAACCTTTGGAATTCAATGCTTTGAGCACCCCACGGAGGCGTTCCAAGGGTTTCATCCTAGAAGATATAAACCTTGAATCTGGAAGGGGGGGAAGACCACAATAGTGGGGGGTACGGCTCACGGTTCATATTCAATGGAAGCCCAGAGAACGGTGGCGACCCTGACAGGATCACAAGCAAAATAAGTCACTCATTATGGAGGCTCCACACCAGGAGCGAGTCAGATATCTCGATGAAAGCACTGTTCCAAGGGAAGGCCCAAATGTGCCATAATGGTCATCGGTTGAGCAAGAGCAACCAGTAACATGTAAACCGCTGGTCATGGCAACGAGTGAACTGAGATTTCTGTGTTGGAACGGGATTGTAGGACGGAGTCAATGAAGTGTGGGACTGGGGGTAGGCTACATTGTGCATGGGTGGTCCTTTAACGGCGCTTTGAATACTCTAGGAATTGGGGTCAGGATATGATACTAAATAGCCATCCCAGGCTACCGAAATAGGAACTGGTTCATTTGAGATGCCCACTCTAAGCTTCCTATGTGCCTCTGCTTTACCTTAACCACTGTCCACATTTTTCAAGGAGCTTCTATAAATAGAAAATAATAGATGCCATGAGTTGGAACGAGAGGGGGACAGAAACGTGTAAGCTCTGGCTCATTCAAACGGCCACATCATTTCTGAGACCGCCACCGACCCACCGTGGCCCGCCTAGTGCCGATATCAACCCCAGCACTTCCAGCTGAAGGCCACGTCCATCTGCTCTTGGCATCTCTCGGGACCGCTATAATCCATTGCTATTGCATTGCATTGCCGGAGTGAGTGACACCGAGGTCGAAGAAGAGCTGCCCAGTATGGTGCAATATTACGATGTTGCCGGGATTGATCTCAGCGTGGATAATCCCACACTTTTTAACCTCCAGAAGCTCTTGGGTAGTTCACGGAGCAGGAAAGCAGGCTTGAATTGGCGCCGTGGCGTAGAACGCAAGAGATTCAAGATGAGGCGAGATCACCGTAGCCCTGCCAAGACCTTTACCGCCAACGCTTCCAATCGATGAGGGGAGCGTCGTCGATGAACTTAGCCTGAACCAACGCCGAAGCGATTTATGTCACGGACTCCTTCCGTTCCAACACCTGGCGAGAGTGGAATCTCAGGTGGCACACCAGATGAGTAAATCAAGGCCAGGATCTATGCGACCCCAGCGAGCGAGATGTGCCAAGAAGAAAACTGTGATAGCCAGCGACAGATACAAGCACCCATATCAAGGATTCACTGCGGGAAGATTTCAACTGGATGTAGGGATCACCAGCGATAAAACCCGTACAAATAGCCACAAGCGTACACATTCTGTTACCAGAATGTGTACGCTTGTAGCTATTTGGTCTGGAGCCTTGATGGCGTCTATAAAGATGCGCCCAATGCGACCGCCTTCTCCCCCAACTTCACTTCCCTCATCTCCACCATCATCATCCACACCACCAGTCCATACATCTCTCTCAACCGTGCCTAACTATAATGCGCTTCAACCGAGTCCTCGCTACTTTTGCGCTCGCTCTCGCCGCCGTCCCGGCGGCTGAAGCTGGCCTTATCTCCTATGGCCTCTGCCAAACAGGTATGTACACACCACCACCACCACCACCACCACCACCACCTTCCCTGCCCTCCAAAAACCGATAATCCCTGTATAGGATGTAATACCGTCGCGGTTGCCTGCTATGCAGCTGCGGGATTTACGTTTGGGACTGTCGCCGCTCCTGTTGCTCCAGCCGCCATTGTTGCGTGTAACGGCGCTCTTGGAACGTGCTCCGCCACTTGTGCATCTCTTGTGTTGCTTGCACCAATCCCTTGAATGAAGGAACATGGTTTCCAGGGACACTGTCACGTCCGTCGGTGAGCTCTTTGCCTATTGGCTTCATGCGAGTCCCTGATTGACAAAAGATTAACAGAGGGGAACTACTGCTAGACTCTTTGTCATTGGCAGCCGTTAAGAGTTACTCTCTCTATCCTTCGTGCCTAGGTCCGGTTCATTGCCTTGATTATGCTAGCTACGTTTTGAATACAGACTAGGCGATGCAAGTCACATGATTGTAGGGTCGCGTGAAACGTGACTACCGGGGATCCGTTAGATCGACCACCACAGCATAAAACTCAATATGTCGAGTGAGATTTCAAGTGGATTCTACCTTCGCGGGGTCCTACCTCAGTGATTTTCGCTCCTTTTCCGGAGTTGAAGTCAGCTATCACAAATGAATGATTGTCATCCCAAACCTTTGGAATTCGATACTTTGAGCACCCCACGGGGGCGTGCTAAGGGTTGCGTCTTAGAAGATATAAACTTTCAATCAGGAAGGGGCCACGTAATTTCTCTTTATGCCTCCCTAAGCGTGCTTTCGCACACATCTCATTTCAATGCTGCGGAATACACAAGAGTTCGCCGAAAGCTTCCTTCCCGATATGCAATTCGGATCAAGGATGGGAGAATCCTCCACTTCTGATCACCACGCTCATAAAGCTGTTCGACTCCAATGCAACAGGTTTGGAGGTGACTAACCACAGTTATACAGCATCTGCGACCGACGTAGCACTAGTTGTTGCGACGAACTGAAGATAGCAAACTTTGGGGCAGATCTGGTCCCAAGGCGCTCTGAAATTGTGGTGTTTCTAATATGAGAGGCGGCTGAAGATAATCGTGGGACCCCCCCCAAATGTTGTCTCCAAGTGTGGCTCGCGTCACTTGCGATCCCTTTTTTAATGGGCGATGGCAAGAATCCATAAATTGGGGGAGGACGTCGAGTAGTAGTTGCTCGGGTTCGAGGTACTAGTGATTGCATTGGTTGGCCGTTAGTCCAGCCGGGCGCTGAGCCCAACGATTGGCTGGGCGGCATGGCAAACGACGATTCCACTCTGACTTACAGTGCGTGGACCAATCATATGCGCAGCCCCGCCATTGATGCTGCGCCTTGTGTGTTCGGTACCCCATACTGACTGTCGCAGGGCAGTTGCAGCGTGGCATACTTTGCCGGAGTTGGGTGATGACGTAGATTCTGCGTTGTCGTCACACGACATCGTTTGGTCTCTCAACCATAATCTCGCTTGCCTCCTGCACCAACCACCAACCTCCCATCAACAAACACATCTGAATCGTGCTTTCATTGACTCTCCGCTGCCATGGTCAGTCCGACTTACATTCATTGGCGCTATTGCATGTTGGACTGACCAGGTCTGTCGTCACTTGCCGCAAATGCCACCACTAATAGACGGTCTACTACACGCTCACATTCGGGCTCCTTGTGGCTGAAATGGTCACTTTTGTCGCGATCCTTATGCCTATGCCGTTCGCGGTCCGCAAGAAAGTGTTCACTTTCCTCAGCAATAGCCCTGTCGTCGCCAAGTTGGCATATGGATTGAAGATCGCTTTCATGTCAGTCGCTAGTTTCACCTTTGAACTGGAATCTCTAGTCGCTTACGTTCCCTTCGCATAGATTTATAGCCGTTCTCTTCGTCGGTTCGTGCTACTGCCGGGCCCCGATGCCCGGACTCATTTACTGAAGACCCTTTTTCATCCTTGTAGATTCCCTTCAGAGAGTCTTACGTGTGACAGCTGAGGCCGATATGGCTAAGCAGAGTGGGATGGGACACAATATACAGACAGAATCTAGCAACGCCGCCAAGAAGTTCTAGTACGTTCGGATTCTGTTCCCTACCTTGGTCTCTCTGACACGGCCTGAACGTTTCCACTATAGCGCTCAACGGAATCTGTATCTCACCACCTTCACCCTATTCCTATCCCTTCTCCATACCCGAATCTATTACTTCCTTCTCGACTATGTTCATAGCCTTGATGAGTACGCAAAGCTGAAGATTCAGGTAAGCCTTCAACGCGTCTAGACCGCCGCCTCCCGGGTGGCATGGAACGCTCAACCCACTGACTTCAAAACCATGTTTAGTTTGAACAACAAAAGACACAAAACGGCTCATCGCTCGATAAGGACACTGTCGTAGCCGATCTGCGCAAGCAGTTGGAACTTAAGGACCGTGATCTCGGTGCGTCTTATCTATTAATCCCTGGATCGAGCGGTCTCTGAAGCTTCAATGCTAACTTGTCGTGCCACTCCTGCAGAAGCAATCCGAAAGCAGCTCCCTGCGGGGAAAACTGATAAGAAGGCTCTGTGATGATAGGAGGGCTAAGGAATTCCGCGTGTTCATAGACCACTAGTACGAAGGTCCAATGTCGATCGGTGCATCATAATACGCAATTGCGCAGGAAACAAGCGCTCACTGAGTCATTCCCGTCAATCCAACATTACAATCCTAACTAGGAATACATTACAAACAAACCCATCCACCCCATCCTCTCCTCATAGAACTCGCTGCTTTTTGCTTTGTTGATCTTCTCGGGACTTTCACGTTGTTCGCTCTCAAGCTCCTGTCGCAAATGGTACGCGTATTTCTTGGGACGTCGCTCATGCAGCACGTCATTTGGTTGTGTACGATGTGTGCCCTTGCACTCAGCCTTCGATACCTTTTTGTTGGCTTTGTGATATTCCAGTCCTCGCAAGCAAAGAAGGATGCTGCAATCGCTCAATTTCAGGCCGTGACTGGAGCCAGGTACATATACATATGATGCGCGCGTTCTGAACCACCTTATCGACTCACCCAACCCCCATCCACCATCTGTGCATTCCCCAAACTTCCCTGCTTTTTGAAAACGACAGTCATTCAGAGTCTACCAAGTACCTCAAGAAGCATGGGTATCGCGTAGATGTGGCCGTCGACCAATTCTTCTCTGATGGCGGTAGCACAGGGACATCTCAAACTCAGGGGCCTGCACTAGAGACCAAACTGAATGAGCTTTTCAACAGGTACAAAGGTTCGTCTCATTTTTGTTCGTTAAAAATGTTGTAATAGGTCTGATGGTAATATGATTTTGTTGGATGTCGTGGAAAATAGAGTCTGTGGACTCGATTGGGATTGACGGGACCATTAAGATGGGGCAGGATTTGAACGTGGAAATGGAGGATGTGGTGATGCTCGCATTAGCATCTGAACTTGGTTCCACCAGTGTCGGGGTCTGGCCGAAGCAGGGTTGGATATCTGGGATGAAGTCGTTACAGTGAGTATAGAACCGAAAACGCCAGCCCAAAAGGACAACTTGCATTATTCAGCTGTAGGTTCAAATATTGCTCTTTTATTCCATCATAGATGCGATTCTATAACATCACTAAAGGCAGCGATCCCCCGTCTACGACAAAAGTTATCCTCCGATCCAGAGTACTTTCGCAAAGTGTATAATCATACTTTCATATTCGGGTTGGAGCAGGGGCAACGGAGTCTTCGTAAGCGCTATTCACTCAATTTATATTTTATTTTTGGAAGAAAAGACATTGCAGCCTGATTTTATTGAGTAAACTTATAGCGATCGAGAGTGCCGTAGCATTCTGGTCCCTCTTATTACCGATCGGCCTAGAAGGTGGTGCCCTGTCTCACGTCGATAATGATAATGAGACTACGCCAGGGAGCAATCAAACCGGTTGGAAGGTGAAGCATAACCAATGGTGGTTCGAATACCTACAGCGTAAGAACGTCAAGGGCATTAGCAAGGACACCTGGAGTATGGTATGTCCGGGCTCCCTTATGCCGCCACTCATAAGCACACTCATCGTCTCCCTCTATTCCCTGTTTCAGTTCTTAGACTTTGTCCGGACAATCGATGACAAATTTCAGAAACACGATACCGAAGGTGCGCATATAGGATAGAAGGGATGCTTCACTCTATCACCTAATATCGCCCTTTCTTTTTGAAAAGGTTCGTGGCCATCGCAGATTGATGACTTTGCCGATTATGCAAGGGAGAAGGTGACAGCAGGACGATGAAGGCTCCCTTGAACTAATGAAGTGGACTTGCGATATCAAACCGCGGATGTATTTGAATAATGCTTGGAGTACTATGCATAAACCCCAACTTCTAGATCATATACTTGCTATGGAGACTTCGATATTTTTGTCGCCGGGTAAGTTGCTCCCTGTTGACATTTTGGAGGTGCCTTCGTTCGCTGGACAGATTCGCGATCCTTCAGCCCGGCCGTTGTGCCCACCTGGCGAGGCACGACCCTGTTTACTAGGCCTTTAAGATGCCCACCTCCATCTTCAAAGGGTCACCTAACCGCTCCGGATTCGCGTCTGCTTGCAATATCCACGGTTCCACTATACGCGGAATCGGGGAAAGCGATGATATACATTTTGTGTACGACAGGAACGAAACCAACAGATAAAAATCCTCCAACTTCTTCCAACCTCCTAATGTGATGTCACAGTCCCTTCTGACTGTGATGTTGCGACCATATAATGATAAGCGGAAAAGATATGCTGACAGCCTGCGGAGAAATGGCGAAAAAAAAAATTGCAGGGAGCTATTGGATACAACTGATAAACACCTAGCGAGTAATAGAACCATGTTGTCAGTAATGGGAGTGGTTTTGCGACAGGGTGGGGGAATTCTTACCTGTCCGGTGTAAATCAAAAGCGAATGAGATTGAACACCTTCAGCCTATGCGATGACGCAATTGGGCATGGTCGAGCCAGCTGCCGAGTCGGCGTCGGTGGGGTGTGATGAAGCCTCCTGGGAAGCGGAGAGGGAGGAGAAGATGGTGTTGATGAAGTAGAGGGAATCCATTTGAGTTGTGTGGAGGGGATTGGGATGAGGAGTGGAGGAGATGTTATGAAGGTGGAGGAGATGTGTGGAATTGCTGATTGACTATTGAGCATTGAAGAATCGACATCTTATACCAGCTGCATCTTGGATCATGAGAGCGGTGGTGACGAGGCCGTCGGAGGTTGGCGGCGTTGAGGATAGGCCAGTTGTGCAACTTGCACTCCATCTCCGTCGCCGACCGATAGTATATGCCATTTCCTTTTATCTCGTGAGAACTGGAGTTATGGTGGGTTGCAAGGATGTGCGTTAAGCCCAGGCGGAACTTGCCAGTCGACGCGAACAGGCCCAGGAACAATGGTGATTGAGCAATTGAGTCAAGACCCTGAACCTCGTCGCGCGTGGTTATTATTGCACCCAGAGCAAAGAGTCGCCGGGAATAACGCGATTTCCCTTGCCTTACACGTACAAGCAATAATACATCACAGGTTTGGCTGGTACGTGGGATTCAGCCGGTGCGTGGGATCAGGAGAGAACCCGTCACTTGAGCGGTAGCCGTAAGTTGTCATTACCAAAGCAGAAGCACATGTTATTGCGAAGTGCAGATCTCTAGAAGAGACGCTGAGAATGCAGACTGAAATAGTGTGGGGACGAGATGTGTTTCTGAGGAGACCGGGCGCCGAGCAGAGACAGAAGATAGAGCCCATGCAGGAGATAGAAGTGGCTAAGTTACAGTCTTATACAAAAGGTATGACTGTTCTTTCAGTGGAGTGGCATCCGGGGGCAATGGGGAATGTAACAGTAGAGGTGATGACAAATGATGGTCGGTGTACCAATCTCGTGTATAAGCACGTGAAACTCCGCGACGATCGGAATCGGATTATACCGTCCTACTATCCAAAGTCCATATATCCGGAAGTATAAACCAACTGCACAATATCAAACCCATTCCATAATAGATAATAGACAGTCTGATGCCTAAATGTGGGTATTACGGGGAAGCGGCGACTTCCTCTCCACGTGCATGTATGTCCCCAACTATAAGACTTATACATTTGATACGCACCTCGATAGTAAGGGAAATAATTAGTAATATAACTCTAGTTTCGTCGCTTCCTATGGAACTCGTCCAAGGTTTCGTGTTTCGTCCGGTGCATTCCATGCAACCATACTTATTTATGGCCTACAATTGATATACCCCTGTTGTGTTGTTCGGCCATGTCATATTTTCTGATCATATTACGGCCTAAACTAGCAGACTGTTATGCTATATCATGATCGCATGATCTACGAGAAAGAAGGAACAAGTAGGTGGTGCCTCTAAAGCTTATTTCGCTAATCACTGAACCACGAAACTCACTATGGCTGGGCTTTGTCCCCATTACCGTTATAATGAGCCCATGATTGAAGCATCTTGCTCATCCCAGCCCAATCCAAACCTCAATCACACATGGACTTCTTCCACACAATCAACTCCTCCATCGCCTCCGATGAAGTAGCCCATCCCAAGAACGCCGACGACCCCGGAGGGAGCACCATGCCCAATTGTGTCATCGCATAGGCTGAAGGTGTTTATTCTCTTTCGCTTCTGATTTACACCGGATAGGTAAGAATCTACTCGCCCTGCCGTCGAATCGCTCCCATTTACTGACAACAAGGTTCTATTATTCGCCAGGTGTTTATCATCCTTCACGGCTCCTGCGCCTCATAAACCCTCCGACGCAGTGATTGTGTCTATAGTTATGCTTGTTTATGCCTGATAATTGATGTCTCCCGTTCAAATCCCAACACATCTCGAGTAGTCGTTGACCACCTCCCCTTACAAGGTAGTGGTATGGCGAATTTCAAATGACACCCGCAAGTCTAAGTGATTGCCGGATTTGGTGAATCATATTCCAGCACATGAGTAAGTATCCAAAGGAATTGGTGGGCGCCGGTAGTCGTCCTCAGACACTCTTATAACATTCCCTCGAGTTAAGCTAGACTATACTAGCTGTCCCGTCATCTTGACCACCAGTTGTCTCAAATATGAGAGCCAAAATCACCCAAGCAAATATGATATTTTCCGTGCACGGGGCAAGACGGAGCAGAGCGCAAAGCTCACATGGTTCGATGACGTCAGCGAATTTCAGGGCTAACTGTAACGTGGATACTTTACCATGCATAACAATCACGACGACGTCATTCTAGACAGTGTCGGATCCACCTATGGCCAGATTGCGAGAGCGAAGCTATCACCTCCTCGCGCTGCAGGAGAAGGGGACGATGGTATTGCAGCAACAGTTGCTGCCGCCTTCGGGTACAATCGCCTCGATCTTGCTTCGCTCCCAGATGGTGCTAATCTAGGGTTATCATGCGGCAATCCCATCGGTGTCGCAAGCATCAAGGAGGTATTTATAATGCTAGCATTTCGATGCAAGTCTTGAAGCGAGTCATACATTTAGCTGCTCGATCTGTAGGGCGATACTGTAGTAGATCTTGGGTCTGGAGGTGGCATGGATGTCCTACTGGCGGCTTCGAAAGTGGGTCCATCAGGACATGTCATTGGCTTGGACATGTCGCAGGTATGCATCTGCGCGGATATTGTTCGTGGGATCAAGGCTGACGTGTCGAATGGTAAGGACATGCTTTCACTGGCAATACGAAACGCCACTTCAGCAGGATATTCCGAGCCACAAGTGTCGTTTAAGCATTGCATTCTGCCCAATCTACCACTTCTGGACAATAGCGTCGATCTCGTCATCTCTAACTGTGTTCTCAACCTACTTCCCACCACACAAAAACCCATCGTATGGAAGGAGATCGCTCGCATACTGAAGCCAGAAGGAAAGGTGGTCATATCAGATGTCTTGGCGAAGAAGCCACCATCGGAAGAGATGAAGAAAGATCTGGCTCGCTGGGTGGGATGCATCGCTGGTGCTAGTTTGGTTCAAGAATGCGAAGATTATCTACGAGCTGCTGGTCTGACCGGTGCGTTTGATGGACCATTTGAAAATGAACCGTGCCTCAGTGCCCGCTGATGCTCTGTAATCATGGCAGCCTTCCAGCTTGTGCCGACCGGGGCAGATTTGTCCGTGTGGGCCAACGTTCCTGGACTGAACCCACCCAATTGTCAACAGCCCGCCGAAAGTACGTCCTGTTGTAAGGCATGTACACCTACTACGTCGACTCTCGAAGATGAGAAAGATTTTCAGCGGCCCTTAAGTGATGACATAAACGAATACGTCGGTGAGAGCCTTATGCTCTTATGGTCTCAGTCGTGCCATCCTAATCGGCTCCCTCTAGGCTCTTATATCATTATGGCCGTCAGGTCTCCGAACTAGCGCTCCTGTTTGCGTAGCATGATGCCACCAGCTTTCATTACAATCTGCCCGTAATGGAATCTAATCATATCGTTGAATTATCTCACACGAATATTCCGGGAACAGCACAGGCAAATATCTATCCAAGAGTAAATGGAGGACCTGTAGGCAGGCAAAAGGCTTGGTCGGTTAAGAGGATCAGCGACGCGGCAAAGATCGGCATCCATGAGGACCGATGCTGACCAGAGTCGAAGGAATGTAAAATTTCGGGCCGTGCTGGTTGATTCCACAGGATTAGTTGCGGGCCGGGTGGCCATAGCTTCCAGAGAAACCCATTTGAAATACTACGAATGGGGTGGCTTGGGAAACCTCGGGAGGATCCTAGGATCATGTGCCATTGGTATCCTCCATAAAAAACGCCAATTGTAATCATTCGTGAGCTTGGGATGTGTATCTAGGTTTACATCCTTGAATCTCCCCCCTCTTCCTTTTGCCTCTGCATCATGCCGAAGACAGCTCTCCACTTGATTCTTCCACGCTCTGTACGTCTTTTACCCTCTTGTATGTAGGCTCTCTATATATACTATCTATTTCGCTCGCGCTGACCGGTCCATTTTCTGTACACGTTCGAAATGAAGCATGAGACATGGCATAATGTGATCCACGTGCCCCAGCACTGCTCGCGACGGAGCAGGATTTCTCCCCATTCGCACAGTATGGGCGCACAGGGGTATGTAGTGCCATAAAGAGAACCTGTAAGGTGCGAGTTCATAGTCCCAAAAGTAGCTCGAATAGACAGCGAGAGAGAAATGCAGCAGAATATATTATAGCCTATCGTCCAAGCTCTCCAGACAACTTTGTTGCCAACGATAAACGCAAGTTGACTGAAAGCGTGTGATCTGATAGCCCCCGTTTGAGATGATAGTTGTTGTGTATACCATGGGGTTCGTCCATCGTGTATAATCTGCTGCCGTTTTAGGAAATTAGATACCGGCTAGACAAGCATATCAATGAGACTACTAATCACGGGCATAACGAAGTGAAAGGTATATGGTGGCCCTAAGACCTTGCCAATTGCTTTGGATATTACAACCTTTCCTCTACTTCACCGCATGCATACATAAAGTCATTTCTGTTCCTTGTACTCCAATCAATCATGAATTATATACTTGTCATTTCCATGGGGATTGAACCATATCATTCCTTAGATCTGCTGTACTGGCCCTAATCCTCAGATCCCGCATCATAATTACCTTGGCCGCCATCGTCAGCGAGCGTAAACCCATAGGGATTCCTACAATATTCTTCATCTGTATGCCTCTGCTCCACCCTACACCGTTCCATGCAGTCGGAAAACATTTGCTTGAGTGAGTATCCGAAAGGAAGGTGGAGCCTAGTAAGTCTAGCCGGTAGCTCTTCACATCTCCCCTCCGGGGGCAACCCACGCCCAGCGCGGCGCTGTAAACAAGCCAGTATGACCTCCGACTCTAGATCATTACATCTCTCAAAGGAGAGATCCGTCAGGTTGGGAAGTGGCCATTTGAGCGTTGTTGTCCCATCCACAATGACCTCGAAAGGCTCGGCGAGATAAGAGACGATGGTTTGAGCCGATGATGATACACCAATGTTCAATTTCGTGATGATAGAAGAGAGTTGGTGAATAGCAGATATTATCGCTTGTGATGGGTCGATTCCAGAGATGTACAAGGAGACGGGCTGGGAGAATGATGGGGGATGTACGTTATTCAGAAGCCAAACCAAGGTTTTCAAAGCGAAGTCGTTCCCGATATGCTGGGGGAAGAAATCGCCCGAGGCTTGGATATGTATGCGTTGAGCCAAATCGCCGTACTCTTTCTCATCATCACCGCCCATCTTCGATGTGGCTTTGTACTGTAGAGAACCAGATTTGACGTGGATACTCAACTTGCTCGCGGCAAGGAGTATGGACGATAAACTAGGAATGAGATGTTCCATTGCAGCGGAAAATATGGGTCCAGTGGCTTCAGATTCATCAACGTCAAAGGCCCTGCACGAGGGTATACGGATTCGTCGGAGAAGATGTTCGGTCATCAGTGGGTGCACTCGTATAGACAGGTGTTCGAGTCGCGGGAGTTCGATTGTGCAGACCTCTAGTGGCATCGGACCTGGATCTGACTTCGGGGGAAGGTGGAGCTTGAGGCTTGTGAGATCGGGACATGATTGTAAGGCGTGCACGACTTGTTGCGCCGAAGTGCCCTCTTCCTCGATATGCAACGTCTTCAGACGCGAGAGGAGATCAGACTCCCTACAAACTCTGATGCTGACAAGGGTGAGATGACGGAGTCTGCTGGTGCTTCCACAGAAGAGGTTAAGCGTCCCTGGGGTCGTTCCTAAGGTTACATAACGAATTTCCAACCTCTCCAAGAGCGGTGCTGGCCGCTGTTCCAGCTCCTTCAGCAGTTCCACGTCGGTCACAAGCAGCTCGGCAGATTTCCACCGATGAGCCTCTTGGAGTACTCTCGTCGATAACTCCCCATAGTAGGGGTCGAACATGTTTAAGGAAACATGAAGAGCGGCCTGATCTGATCTGACCAGATATTCGAGGTTGGCTCGATGTGGACGATCCGAGTGAATACTGGTCCACAGCGATGGTGTGTTACATACGATTCCTCTCCATTCGTGGCAAACGAACGGGAGTACTGCCAGCGTGTGCGTCGTTTGACCATACGGGTCGTAACCCACTCCTCCGCAAACCGAATCGTAGGACCACGGCATCCTGCGCCACCGCCCAGAGTAAATAGCCCGCCTCCTGGGCGGATCTTTCGTCGTCTTCGCTACAGAGGCGAATGCGAAGATCTTGGTGAGTAGTTCGTTTGGAAGGCGAGAGACAGGGAGGAGGGTATTATGGCGGCGTGCCTGAGCGCTGCGGGCGCGGTCCAAGCTATCTCTAAAGGTTTTCAGAGCGTCGTCGAATAGGCCTATCATGATCCTAGACCTCTCGACCTCTTTGAGCGTTGGATCATTCCTATATCACGGTAGGTGCAATGGTCGATTAGAGGGGGTGATATCAGTGAATGAGAATAAACTGACAAGGATGGTTGAGGTTTGGCTGTCCTAGAAGCCCCATCTACGAAGATATCGAGCGCCTGTGTCATGTAGTCATCCATGGTGGTCGATTGATTCTGAGTTGTAAGTAGAGTAGATGGTGTCACTGATGACTCTGAAAACACGTGCCTTAGCCCAGTCCTTGCGGATTATAAAGAGGTGAGGAATCTGATCCAGTGGATTCAAAAGTAAGGCGTTTTCAGGTCAAACGGAATTGGAAAGCGGCATCTGTGCGAAATGAAGAACCTTTCCTAGATCATTGATTCATGAGGCGGCCTCCCTGCTTCAGCTTGATTGAGAAATAATAATAATAATAATAATAATAAATTATTAATCAATTCAATGAGTACGCAGTCTCTCATCCATGCGTTAGATGTCCGGTTGTTTTCGAGTTTGTGGGATTCATTGTCCTTCCCGTTCTTGTATTTCCCGCTGCCCACAAACGTCTCACAATATCTTTCTAATATAAAGCATTCATTGCGTTGACCTTCACTGGTTGGTTACGCTCGTACTCCGCAATTGGTAACGTAGCTCCCTTGCAATCGTCATTCCCCAGAATCGAGGACTGACGCCTACGACGCTACCACCAACGTGGATCACCGTGGCCCTATTTATTCAGTACGCGCCCGGGTCTTCAGTCTTCAGTCTCACCCTCCGCTTTCATGGTTCCCATCTTAAGGCATTCGCGTGTAGTGGACTAACTCCCTCCCTCTTTACCCGGAGGCTATGTGAGTGTCGCCCAATCGTAACAAATCAAGAGCCACATGTAAGTGTTATTAGAAATCCTCTTGAGATAGGAGGGGCCGTGGCCTCAGCAATTTGTTAGACGCCGGCCCGGCTGTCGGAATTGTGGGACTCAAACTTAAACCTTAGTGCCTACCTTCTACAGAAAATTTCTGCCGTTTTTTGACCCTCACCAACCAGGGTTAAAAGTCCGTCAACCAAAAAAAAAAAATGCCCCGGATTCTTTTTGTCAGTGGTTTCAGTCATGGCACTCGAGCTAGGGACCTTGCCATGGAGTTTGAAAGGTTGGACACGTTACTCGTCGTCCTGGACCTGCCGCTGACTCATCTTTTTTGGATTTTTCACTTTGGATTTTGCCGCCCGCCGAAGGTATGGGAGGTTGACCAGATGTGATATACCGGTACCCCACCGCAACCAAAATGGTGCTGTGTGAGTGAAAATGAACTTGAGCTTTTGCTCTGGCTTTTTTCTTTCTTTCTTTAACCGCCCTTGAGGCTTTTTGGCTGAACGACTTTGCTCCCTCCCATCCATTACAGCTATGCTTTCGTAGAGTACAAAAGTGAGCGAGATGCGGACGAAGCGTACCATTCAATGTAAGTCCGATATCCCCCCCTCTCTCTCCCACCGGCAACATGCTAAAACCACTTTCCGTTTTCGTTTAGGCATGGGCACCACTTCAACGGACACCGCTTAAGTGTGCAGGTAAGTCTTTATCTCAAATCACTTGCGGTGTTACTTGTATATTTAACTTTGGCACTTCTGCTACGTCTTTTAGTGGGCCAAGAACCCACCTTCCAATATCTGGAGATTTGAGAACAAACCTTCACAAGAGGCTTCCAGTTATGAACGATCTTCCAGACGCCGATCCCGAAGCCCCCGTCGTGACGGTGGCGGCGGTGGCAGGTCACCTCCTCCAGATGACGACTACAGACGACGACGCTCGCCCATCCCAGAAGAGCCTCGGTCACACCACCGCGATCGAGATCGAGACAGAGGATCCACCGCCATCAGCGAAAGGGACAGGGACAGCAGGAGAGATCATCGAGGTGCCCGTGGGAATCGCATTGACGATCGGTCGCGCCGAAGCAGGAGCCCTGATCCACGACGCGCTCCTCCTCCTGCTACTGCTCCCCTTGATGGTAACAGGACGACTGTGTCGCCAGTGCCGATGCCGAGGGGGCGCACACCGCTCTCTCCGCGTCCCAACAAGGATATCCGTCTTGATCGCGCTCTCACTCCACCATACGATTAGAACATTCGATTTTTTGTAGACCCCCCCAATATTTCTACCTTTCGTCATACCCCCACATCATAGGTTTTCTGTTACCGCGATGTAGCCAGAATTTAATGTCTTGGCACGAAGTTCATTCGACTTCCAATCCTTGGCAAGTGGCTGAATTTGATCAAAAGAAATGTAAACATTTCATGGCACAGGTACTTGTCAGGATATATCAGTAGGGTGAAATGACATAGCGTCGGGGTCATTAAACAGCACTACAAGCTACCGTGGGACATGGACAGTGGAAAGCAGCGGACAAGTATCAGAAGAAGAAAAAAAGCAAAAACGTGAAAACTAGTTGGGTATCTCGAGATTCGTGTATATGGCCATCATTTCCTCATATCAACTAGAGTTCGGGTCGTGTCCAGTTTACTGCAAGTCGATCAACAATATGTTCAGCACTGGATCAATAGAGGGTGGGTGAGGGCAAACTGACATATTTCCTTCCGGGAATGAATCTCCTGAAACCTGTTGGCTTGGGACCGTATCCGGTGGTATCCGCAGCGTAGTTGTCTGCTCGTAAGGCGTTCCTCTCACGTCGGCGCCCAAGGCATACAAGGAAGCCAGCTGCGAGGGTGAGGATAAGGACCGCAAGCGACATCCAAAACCTGATCGAATCCCAAAATATATCAGCACCCTCGCAAAAGGACGAATGAAGCAAAAATGAACGCACGCGGGGCCAAAGTCGGTATTCTGGGACACGCCCAACTTCTTCGCTTTGTCGTGGACGTAGACGTAGAGGGCGATGTCGATGGCCATCCAAATGATGGTGACAAGCGCGCCCATGAAGCTCATCAACGACGCAATGCTATTTCAAAGATACATTAAGTAAGAGCGGTACCACAATCAGGAGGGGATCATGAACTCACAGCAGCATGCCCAGATGTTCGCTGAAGCTCAAAACAAAGGCAAGGAAGATGAAGCCAGTCGCAACAGGGCTCATCACCAAGCCTCTCGTCCAACTCGGCTTGATGGTCTCACTGGCACCGTTTTGACCTTCCATGATAAGCTGATATGCTAAACCGCTGTGGATGCATTCCTCCGATCCTGATGAAACGCCTCGCGCACAATATCCCCAGATTCCGAGCTATTTATTTTTATTTTGACGCCGAGTCAGCGAGGACGTTCTGCTTCAAGGAAGCAAAGCGAGTGGCGAATCAATGACTCACCCTCAATTGGTTGATAGCTCCAGAGGGACCTCCATTGGTGCTCGTCGCTCCACTGGATCCAAAAGAGACTCTGACGGCGTCAAAATCGACGATGTAGGGTACGCTGATGCTGACTAGGAAGCTGAGCACGAGGGCACAGAATAAGATGGGAGTTCCAGGTGCACAACGTCGCATCATTATTGTCGGATTGAGGGTAGAGGGGGGATGGAGGGATGGAGGGAAGGAAGGCGAGGAGGGAGCTCGATTGTCCAGTCAAGACTCAAATAGAACCGGCGTCACAGGCACGCCACACCACGCTCACGCCTGCTGGCGCTTTACCTCCGTTATACTTCCCGTCTTGGCAAATGACGTCGATTTGATAACGAATATCGGCGATCTTGTAACAGCGATTATGTATGTACAAAGTGGGACGTCACGTATCTGGTTCCAGAGTGGTTCCTCTCCGGACACTTCCCCAACCCACAAGCCGCCAATGCTTATCTATCCGCCTGGACAAAGCCACCTTTTCCCCGATCTCAGTGCACGCAGGTGAGGTTAATAATATCCTTGCCAAGTCGCCTTTTACGCTCATAACACGTCCACCCGTCGAAGTCGAGCCAATGTTCACCATCAGCACTTCGTTTTTGGCCAGTTTCTGGACCTATAAACGGTTCATCACGATGGTTATTATCAAATTGTAGACCTTCCATCAAAGAGCGTTAACACACCTTTGTTTGTTTCTTGTCGTCGGATTTGACACCAAGCAGACGCCGCAAAAGGAACAAACTGATCTCGAGTTCTAACAGAAAGGACCCGCGCTCAGTTTCGGTCCAACGCAAGAAAGGTATCTTGTCATGATTTTACCCGTGTAAATATCAGGCAACGTCCCAACGGCACCCAACACCTGTCCCACCAATCGATCCGCCCTGCAAAGTGTCGGATCGATCTTGGTACCCACTCCGATCAAACCACCGGGGACGGCAAACTGAAGCTGGTTGTTCTCCGCCAGGAGTGTGACGATCTTGCTGAAGATCGGTTTACACCTTACCTTTCCATCATCGTCCTTGGTCACAATCCCCGGCCGCACTTCGATCTCCTGACCGATTTTGAGCACACCGGTGAGGATTGACCCGCCAGCGACGCCACCTTTGAGCTCATCCACCTCGGATCCGGGGCGGTTGACGTCGAAGGAACGAATGACGATGAGGCGGGGTGGTGAGGTGAAGTCGCGTGTGGGTATAGGGACGCGTTTGACGATGTATTCGTTGACGGCGTCGATGTTATATTTGAGCTGGGCGGATATAGGAACGATGGGAGAGGATTCTGCGACAGTGCCTACGGTGGTTTTCTCAATCAGATGGGGTCGAATGTACACGACAACATCAACCATTCCTCACCTTTGACGAATGCCGTGATACTGCTGTGCTGCTCTTCAGCAGCTTGTTGGCTTATCAGGTCGACCTTGTTCTGAAGGATGATGATATGTTGTAATTTCATGATCTCGACGGCCGCAAGATGTTCCGAGGTTTGGGGTTGGGGACAAGATTCGTTGCCCGCGATGAGAAGGAGTGCGGCGTCCATGACAGCGGCACCGTTCAGCATGGTGGCCATGAGAATGTCGTGCCCAGGACACTGTATGTAGGAACACCAAGATTAATACCAAAGCTAAAAGGGTAGCAAAAGGACTTACATCAACGAATGAGACGTGCCTTAGCAACTTCATCCGACCACCACACCCCGGTCGCTCACATGCCGGGCGTTCCTCCTTGTCCGACCGATACGATCGGTAACATCCCGGTCTCGGACATTTCTCGTTCTCGCATTTATAAATCTAGGCCATTCCAGTTTCAGTCAATTCCCCACATCCGAGATTAGGATCCTGAATTCGGTGGACGACTGCACACCTTAGCATTAGCGTAACCCAGCTTGATGGTGATATTCCTCTCCAATTCATTCTTGAACCGAACAGTCAAGACACCTGATATAGCTTTGACTACGGTAGATTTCCCGTGTGCGACGTGTCCGATGGTGCCAATATTGATGGTGGCCTAAGCGGGCGAGCGAGTTAGCCAGGCAATATTAGGGCCCGGAAATGCCACCCTTTACCTGTTTTTGGATGACTACCGGTGAAAGCGGCGTCAATGTTGATGGATCCACTTCTGCCATCTTGGCGATAGAGCTCGTGTGCACTGTGTAGTTGAGGTTGGAGAGGAAGGGCGACGCGTTGAAAGCCAGTCAGTCAGAGTCAAGGTGCGTGCCAGGGTCCTTATACAAATTTTCCCACACTTTTAACACCAATTTAAATCGCTCGGCGAGGATGATTTTCTCTTGATACAGATACAGACATGCCTAGGGCGACGACCGACAGATTCAATCGCTCACACGAACCGGCCGTCAAGAGCGCTTCGAGCCGTAATGTTGCGCAAAGCTCTGCGAGTGGGAGTGGGAGCGGTGGTGGTGATGCTAGAGCCCAGAACCCACTCTTTAACACGGAGCGGTTTGGTCAGCATATCTTGAAGAATCCTTCAGTGGCCCAAGCGTATGTTGCTCTCCACCTAACCACGTGCTGTTTTCCTAATATTAATCACTTGGGTGTAATAGAATTGTGGATAAGGTCCGTTTCGTTATTATCTTCGTGGCCTAAGAATCGCCCTCACGATCCGTCTAGGCAAACCTTAGACCTACGGATAAAGTCCTAGAAGTAGGACCTGGTACTGGGAACCTTACAGTCCGGATCCTAGAAAAAGCAAAAGGTGTCGTAGCAGTGGAGATGGATCCACGAATGGCTGCCGAGCTCTCAAAACGTGTCCAAGGAAAGTAAGTTCCCTCACATTATATATCCAGAAGATTCGGCGCAAATTCCATTTAGCTTATCACAATTCACTCTGGTAGGCCCGAGCAGCGCAAGCTTGATATCATCATCGGCGATTTCGTGAAAGCCGACCTTCCGTACTTTGATGTCTGTATCAGTAATACGCCGTATCAAGTGGGTATTTCTCATGTTATACATTAATTGCCCCACGCTGAAGACATGGCTATCGCTTTTTCGACTCACGCTCTAGATATCCTCACCTCTCGTATTCCGCCTCCTCTCTCACCGCCCCATCTTCCGCTGTGCCATCCTCATGTTCCAACGCGAGTTTGCACTCCGACTCGTCGCTCGACCAGGCGACACCTTCTGGTCCCGACTCTCCGCCAACGTCCAACTCTACGCCAAAGTCGATCACGTCATGAAGGTCTCCAAGAACAGCTTTCGTCCCCCACCCAAAGTCGAATCCAGCGTCGTTCGAATCGTTCCCTTGGATCCCCCACCTCCAGTGAAATTTGAGGAATTTGATGGTTTGACGCGGATATTGTTCTCTAGGAGGAATAAATGTTGTCATGCGAATTTTGGAGCGAAGGGTGTTTTGGAGATGATGGAGGTGAATTGGAAGACGTGGTGTGCGCAGAAGGAAATGGTGCGGGCTTGAAACTTTTTCAAATGAGATACGGAACCCGAAGTCCTGACAGGCGCATGTTACGCGTCTAGGTCACAGATGAGACTGTGGACTTCAAAGCCATCGTCAACAATATCCTCACCGAGACCGGGTTTTTCGATATGCGACCGGCAAAGATGGACATTGACGATCTATTAAAGTACGTCTGAACAATAGAGATTTAAGAAATCGAAAGGCTCATCAGCCTTGTTCCTCCGTTCTGACCTAGACTCCTCGATGCCTTTCACGAGAAAGGTATACATTTCGCATGAGATCTCCGCCATATCGATGAGAGTTCCTTGAGACTGAACGCTGGGACGTTCCTGGAGACACTCAGAGGTGGTGAATTGTGTGTTGTAGGATGATCGCAATTGGATGCTTATCAATTGTTACTCTGGCCTGATCATGGGACCGATGTGACGCCTGGACGGGGCATATCGCTTGGGGCGGCTTGGCACCCCTCAGCACAAGCGCATTGGTGAGCCAGCGTCAAGGTGGAGGACCTACTTGTCGTTGCTTGCGAAGTGGATCACGCCAGGGAACTGTGCAGACAGGGCCATCAGCCTCTAATTGCGTCAAAATACGCAAGTATCGCTCACGCACTCAAGAGACGATTTCAAACCGGCCCTCGCCCTGCCCTATTGATGCGTGGCAACGTATCGATACCTTAGAGACGCAAATTTGGATTAGGTTAAACCCCCAGGCACTCCACATTTGAGGTGGTGCGAAGGCATCGATAGGATGCGCCGACTCTGGCAGTGAGAGCAAACCCCAATTAAGAATCGCTTCCCGTTGGTTTATTCGATCCATAGATCCATATATGTCGAGGGTGTTCAACGTAAACGAAAATTTGACAATATATTAACAATGACACCCAGGAGCCAATCGACAGGCTTATCAGCTCCGCATGCTCTATCGCGGGTACTATCCTCTGCGTTTGAGCCCAAGAGATCCACTCTCGAAAATGCCTATGTAACATTTGCCGCGTAGCATACCTCAGAAAGCATTTTGTCACGAGACGGCAAGGTTAACCATGGATTTATGGCTACTTGAATTGGACAATGTGTCAGAGCATGCTTCACAGAATATAAAATGCGGTTAATGGGAGACGGCCATACACTTAAATTATTTTCAATATGGGAATATGATCTAGTGATTAATTGTGCCCACTATGAGAACTTGGAGACTAAGGTGTCATTTACAATTAGCGATACTGCTTCAGACAAGGTAGCTGACGTTCATGTTGAGATTTAAACAGGAGCACATCAATTATCAGGCATAATATGGATAACTATAGACACATTGCTGCGTCAGAGGTGAGGAGTAATGGTTTATGGAGTGCGGGACTGAACGGGCGAGCCGTAGAGTTATTTGAGGGGGTGAGGAGTTAGGCGATGACGCAGTTAGGCATGGTGCTCCCTCCGGGATTGTCGGCGTTCTTGGGGTGGGCTACCTCATCGGAGGCGATGGGAGAGGTAATTGTATAGAAGAGATCCATGTGTTATGTGTGAGGATTGTTGGGATGAGCAAAGGTGCTTCAATCATGCCTGGTTATAAAGATGATGGGGACAAAGCCCATCCATGTCTCACAAGGTGAGTTGTGGAGAGTGATCGAGGAAATAAGCTTCAGAGGCACTGAGTCCTACAGACCGCTCGTGATCTCCGTTCGATCGTGCAGTCGAAATATATCTCATCAGCCTGCGGTTGAGACCGAAAGCTGAATAGCAGGGAACGACGAGAAATATGACATTTCTCAATAGATGAACGTTGGTAGCACGCCATCCGTTGGACCATTTAGATCAACAGGTATGAGTCATGCGATTGAGTTGCAAGCCTAGGAGACCGATTTTCCGATTGTATAGATACCATATACAAGCAACGTAACTCCTCATACAGCGGCATCGGCGGTGTCGGAGGACCAGGGGATGTGATACAGACATACATTCGCACGCTTTTCACTTCGTCTCACCTCCTCGTCTCCTCTTTCTCTTTGCAAAGAATATGAATCATATCGTCCACCTGTTAGGATATAACGCAGTGCAAGGCTATCCGCGTTGAATAACGCAAACATAGTTTATGGGCAGGCCACTTGAACCGCCATCCCGTTGATTGAAATGACATACACCAATGGTCGTCCCACATGCAATCAGGTGGAATCAATCCGGTGACCATGACCTGCCAATCTAAATACGGAGAGCTGTGCAAGAGTGTCGGGACAAAACCACCAACGTTCCTCTTTCGATGCATGTCATTTCTTCTCCTCTGAATAGCTCAAGATATGCCATAACCCGCTCGCACAATCCAACGGAGGCCGTGAAAAATCTGTCTGAGGGGAATCCGAAGCCTATTTCCCTGATCAGTAAATCACGAGCGAGATGTGGTGTGCTTTGTCCCCATCACCTTTATAACGGGGCATGATTGAAGCATCCTGCTCATCCCAACCAAACCCTCCACATATAACACATGGATCTATTTTCCACAATCAACTCTCTCATCGCCTCCGAGGAGGAAGCCCACCCCAAGAACGCCGACAATCCTGGTGGGAGCACCATGCCCAACTGCGTCATCACCTAACTCCATACCCACATATAACTTCACGGCTCGCCCGTCTGGCCCTTCTCCCTACAAACCGCTATTCCTTGTCTCTGGCGCAGCTATTGTGTCTATAGTTATCCTTTTTTATGCTTGATAATTGATGTCCTATTCTCAACACATAACGACTGGGCTATTAACTTTTATCCATTGAGTGTATCATTATCTAAACCATGGTTCGGTCTTCCAGCGCTAATAATGGCGGCTAATGATAATTCTCGCATTCCTGATGGACTGGCCTTGCATTCAATGTTGTAGCGAACACATCGACAACGCTAAGTATAGGAGCGTCGGCATGTTCAACAGCGACGTTAGACGCCACCGTTGCAGACGTGCAATTTGTTATTCCATACGGAGCGCGTACATCGGTCTTCTGACCCTTGTGCTGCTTGTAAGTCGCCAGCGCCTATGACAGTATTTGGTAGCGCACCAGATCTGGTCGGCGTAATCACAGAAAGCGAAGTCCTTCTCAATGCCCACGGCTATGGCTCTCACCATCCACCCAAAGTAAACGAGCTTCGCGGCAAGAAATATTGTCGGTCCTTTGCTGTTAGGCTCTATTCCATCGGAACATACTAGGCTTATTTCATCTGACTTGATGACCGCAACTAGGTTATAGACCCCAAGTTAGTCTGTGATTACAAGCCAGCATAGCGTCGCCTGAACTACGCCGAATGAGGGTTAATAGTAGCTTATTGTCGTCACAGCCACGAATTCGCTTGGAAACGGCACGGGATGACACTACTTCAGCATGATAACTCGACTTGCACCGTCCAGACAACTCGCGCCTCCCCCGCCGCCGGAACGGCGACACAACCCGGTCTGAGTTCAACATATAGTGTGCCTCCATTTTCTAGTTACCCCCATTCTTATGAATCCATCTTCTATAAATCCTCGTCAAACCTCAACTTCCAAACCTCAATCACCCTTGTTGTGGTGAGCATCTTCGGTGTGCGACCGCGGCGACAGTTTCTTTGTGCGAGCACAAATATCCCTCGCAGCTCCTCGTTGAACACGTTGCATATATATGACGGGTTTCGCGAAATTGGTCTCAATTGGTCCTCATTGTGCGTAACATGGCTGGTTGGATATCACGTGGATCCAGATCGCGTTCTAGGGACGCGTCAACGCGCTGGGGCCTTGATGTCATCTGAAGGAGGCATTTTGATGTTCACGTATTTATGACTCGTATTGAGAATCATGAAAAGTTGGAAACCTCAGGAACTGGCTGTCGGATGCAAGCGGAGCCGACGCTTTCTTTGTGTACACCTCGTCGCACGTGAAACCTCAACCACACAGACACTATCAAGTCTATTTACAGTGCTGTTAGTTGTCACCTACTTTCCCCCCTCCCCCTCGGTCATTATCCTCTACTTTCTCGACGGTACGCGGTGGAGCAGCACGTTCTTCTAGTTGCTGAGCTTTTGAGGCTGTTGGCTACTGGCCTGGAAGTAGCTGACAGAGCGACGTCGTAGGCGCTGGCTGTGTCCCTGCTTGGCGTAGTATGGATCAACACAACCGCGTCCCAGTTCCCCTAGAGCGGGTTCTGCGTCGGGGTCAAGGCGAGGCGAGGCTTCAGCATCGTACACAGCTGCGCTCAAGAATGTCCTCACTGTAAGTGAGCTACCTATACTCTTCGTTGACCAACCTTGACGTTTTGCCCATGACTTGAAACCACTCATCCATCGATATCCATCGAAAACTCCCCCCTTCGCATCGTCCATTGACTATACTATCCCCCTTGACTTTCCACTCGATTACCTGTCGGTAAACACATGAATTCCCCGGGGTATCTCGCGGTTATGGGCTATTCGGGAGCGCTGGTCCAGCAGCAATCTGCGATGGGGCGCCTGCTATACACCTCTTACCCAGGAAGGAGTAAGAGAGGCAGAGTCCACTCTTGCTGCTCTATCGCAGGGGCTGACGTCATGGGAGCTCAATACTTCGTGCCACAACCGCAAGGCAGTACCCTAGGATGCGTTCATGTATTGATCGACACAAGAGAACAATATTCAGCTGATTCATGCAAGGTTTACTCTGAGGAGGTTCAATGTGCACGGTGCCATGTTTTCCGTAAGTTATTCGACTCCCACTAGAGGAGAGAAGATATTTGGTTCACCTTTTCGTGTCGCATTCGCGTCGATGTTTCTCCCTTTGGGTTCGCGTCGTGAACAAACAGACAGTTTCAGCCTTTTCTTCGCTTCTTGTGTGACCACCAGGATCCTTCAAATTTATGTTATCACCCTTAGAAAACTGGCATTATGCTTTATTTTTAACATCCAAGGCTCTTTGAAGCTGGAAGCTGGTCCGCCTCATGAATCAACGAATTACCGGCTTGTCCTCCTGCTGCATGAATAGAGCCTTCTGATTCAGTTTGAGTCAAAGGCAGCCTTCTTTTGCACCAACTGGATCGAAAGCCTCTGTGAAATTGAGTGTCCCATACGCAGGAATTTTCTACCGAAATCTGCGGGTTCACTGTTGATGTTGCAGAAGAAGTCACGATTGGTTTAAGACACGTGGTTCTAGAGTCATCCGAATTACTTACATCTACAACCCAAAATTGACCCACCACTATGGATGACTACATGGTACAAGCACTCAATATCTTCTTGGAGGGGGCTTCTAAGACATCGAAATCTCATCCATCCCTGTCAGTTTCCTCTCATTCAATGATATCTCTCTCTCTAATTGACCATTGTACCTATCGTGATAATAGGAATGATCCAAAGCTCACAGAAGTCGAGAGATCCAGGATCATGATGTGCTCATTTGACGACGCCTTGAAGACCTTCAGGGACAGCTTGGATCGTGTTGCTAGTGCCCAGGCACACCACTATAATACCCTCCTCCCAATTTCTCGCCTTCCACACGAGCTACTCGCCAGAATCTTCGCATTCGCCTCTGTAGCGAGGAGTCGGCACCTGATGCCGAGCGGTTACAGTTGGTCTGGCCCGCACAGCGGTTTGTTTAGACTGCATGATCGAACGATGGTGCACACGCTGGTAGCGCTGGTGTCCGTTTGCCACGAATGGAGAAAAATCGTGCGCAGTACACCATCACTCTGGACGCATATTCATTCCTATCAACACCATAAAGCCAACCTCGAATGTCTGGTCAGATCAGATCCGGCACTTCTTCATATTTCCTTAAACTATCTCGATCCCGATGGATCGGCAAGCCAAGAGTTATGCGAGAGGCTATTTGAAGAGGTTCATCGGTGGAAACCTGTCGAGATGTCTGTGAAGACCGTGGATTTCTTGAAGAAGCTGGAAGAGCGGCCAGCGCCGCTGCTGGAGAGGTTGGATCTTCGTGACGTGTGGGCCTCTGGTCAAAGGATACTTAACCTCTTCTGCGGAAGCGCCAGGGTTACCTCCAGGTCCGATGTCACCAGAAGCCTTCGCAGTCGAACTCCCTCAACTTCAACACCTATCTATGCGAGTCCATCCCCTGATGACCGAACATCTTCTCCAACGAATCCGTATACCCTCGTGCAAGACTTTCGACGTTGAGGACTCTGGAGCTACTGGACCCACCCTTGCCGCTGGGATGGAGCATCCCATCCCTTGCCTGTCGTCTATACTCCTCGCCGCGAGCAAGTTGAATATCCACATCGGATCTACTGCACTGCGGTACGAAGCCACAGCGAAGGTGGACAGAGGTGATGAGAGGGAGCATGGCGAGTTCATACATATTCTAGCCTCCAGTGGCCTGTTCTCCGGGAATACCGACAATAGCTTCGCCTTGGGAACCGTGTCTTGGCTCCTGAACAATGTACACTCCCCCTCATTCTCCCAGCCCGTCTTTTTGGACATCCATCAAATCGCCTCATCCGCCCCGGTAACGCCTATTATTGAACGACTCTCATCTGTCATCACGAAACTCAAGCTCGGTCGAATTGATGCATCACTGGTCAAAACCATCTTATCGTACCTTGCCGAGCCTTTCGAGGTCATTGTAGACGGGACCACAACGCTCAGATGGCTACTTCCCAACTTAACGAATCTCTCCTTCGAACAGTGTGATGATCTAGAGCCGGAGGTCATATTGGCTTGCATACACCGCCGTACCGGGCGTGGATTGCCTTTGGAGGGAAGATGTGAACACCGTGAAGAGCTGCCGGCTATGCTTACTAGCCCCCGCCTTCCTTTTGGATACTCGACCATAGCACTCATGCGAATATTTCCCGACCTCATGGAATGGTCTGGACTGGAGCCGGATGATACCGGTGACCTCTATGGCTGTGCCTTCATTGACACTGATGAATAAGATGATTATGATGCGCGATATGAAGATTGCGGCCAATATTCGGATAGATATGATTCAATGAGGTACCGTCCATGAAAATGGCGAGTATGTAGTCCGTGATTGATCAGAGCACTAGAGACGGGAATTATGATCATCGAATACGGTCTAAGTACGTGGTCAAGCACTTTCGAATTGCTGCAATTGTAGACTTAACAAATACGTCTGGTGAGAGAAAGTCGTAATGTCCGAAACAATACCCAGATTTTTGGGCTTCGAAAGCAAGGGTCCGGCAGAGACTCTTTCACTCCGTCGTGCGCTTTGGACGTTCTAAAACACGGAGGCTGCGGTGGAGAGCCTCATTGACATGCTTGGCCCGTTATCCCAATCCCCTGGACGAAAATCGACAATAAATCCGCCACGATGGAGGATCCAATGATACACGCAATAGCTATCATGCCAGAAGGGGGACTCCAAGACAATTAGATCATGCACATTTCTGTTAGCTTGCGTTCGTTGTTCGCTCAATCTAATCATCACATTTATCGCGATCCAGGAATGATTCTGATGCCTGAAGGTCCGAAATCGGAATGCATTCGAAAGGACCTTGGGCGGCGGTAATGTGCACCTTTCTTTCGCTTTTTAAAACAAACTACTTATCACTATCTCAGGGCCATATACTTCTACTTGACAGGTTCTCTTCATGGCACTAAGATTCTCCTACATTATATCGGGTGAATGGGGGGAAATCTTGCTCCGTCTCCGGCCACGTTCCTCTAGTACACACATCAATTACAAGATGATATTTATATGGGTGCGCTCCATTTCGAACGTGAACCGGAAAGTGAACCGGTCAGCGCGAACGAGCCTACATATGAGAGGGAGAACGATGCACAGAGTGCGTTAACGGTGGAAGAAGCGAGCGGAGGACAATCGGATGCACCGCATTCAAAGCTCACAATTGAGGTGTGTAGTGTTCCGTTACTCTGCGCATTCAAAAACGTACAAATTGCGTGACGAAACCACCGGTACACATGCCAAATCGGACCTTAGAATTACGCCCGTGTCGCCCGCGGTACACCCGCATAGAAGATTTAAGCCAAGTCTTGGAGTGCTCTCACAACTCACGGAAATTTCTATCCAAAACTTCACTTGATGTTGCCAAATATTATCTGATCAGATGATATATGTCATAACATGATCATCAGGATTTTATTTCTGTCTTGTTACCCTCACCCGTGGTTTTATTTTATGCTCCGTTTATGTTTGTCATTCAAGGCCCCTGAATCAATGAACTAGGTCAGGCTCGCCTTCCTGTTGTATATACAGCCTTCTTTGGCACCAACTGGATCGGGAGCCTCGCTCTGTTGGTGCTATTGCAGAGGAGCGCAGAGCCCTGATGACGATTCAAGGCACGTGGTTTCAGTCATCCAATACTTACATCCATCTACAACCCCAAAATCGATCGACCACTATGGATGACTACATGGTACAAGCGCCCAATATCTTCTTGGAGTGGGCTTCTAAGACAGCGAAATCTCAACCATCCCTGTCAGTTTACTCTCATTCATCGACTTCACTTCCTCTAATCGATCATTGCTCCTACCATGATATAGGAACGATCCGAAGCTCACAGAGGTTGAGAGGTCCAGGATCATGATGCGCTCATTCGATAACACTTTGAAGACCTTCAGGGACAGGTTGGACGGTGTTCGCAGCGCTAAGGCACGCCACCATAATACCCTTCTCCCTGTCTCTCGCCAAAATCTTCGCATTCGCCCCTGTAGCGAGGAGTGGGCGCATGAGGCTGAGCGATTACAGTTCGTCTGCTCCATGCAGCGGTTTGTTTGGTGGACCGAGTGATTACGGTCCACATGATCGAACGATGATGCGCACGCTGGCAGCGCTGGTGTTCGTTTGCCACGAATGGAAAGAAATCGTACATAGCACAACATCACTCTGGACGCATATTCGTTCTGATCAACCACACAAAGCCAACCTCGAATGTCTGATCAGATCAGACCCGGCGCTTCTTCATATTTCCCTAAACAATCTCGACCCCGACGAAGTGGCAAGCCAGGAGTCGTGCGAGAGGCTTTTTGAAGAGGTTCATCGGTGGAAATCTGTCGAGATGTCAGTGAAGACTGTGAATTTTTTAGAGGAACTAGAAGAGCGGTCAGCGCCGCTGTTGGAGAGGTTGGATCTTCGTGATGTGGGGGGCTTTAGTCCAAGGCCGCTTAACCTCTTCTGTGGAAGCGCTAGTAGACTCCGCCACCTCACCCTGGCCGAAATCGGAATTCCTTGGGATTCCAACCTTCTCTCGAACCTGAGGACGTTGGATATCAATAATTCCGGTCTACATGACCTTTCCATGGAACGAGTTGTGCATATCTTGCAATCGTGTCCCGGTCTCACAAGCTTCAAGCTTCACCTAAAGCCAGGGTTACATCCAGGTCCGATACCACTAGAAGCCTTCGCAGTCGAACTCCCTCGAGTCTATGAGGGTTCATTTCCTGATGACTGAGCATCTTCTCCGACGAATCCGTATACCTTCATGCAAGACCTTCGACGTTGACAACTTTGGAGTTACTGGACCCACCTTTTCCGCTGGGATGGAGCATCTCATTCCTACCCTGTCGTCCATACTCCTCGCCGCGAGCAAGCTAAGTATCGACATTGGATCTACTGCACTGCGGTACGAAGCTACAGCAAAGGCGGACGGAGATGATGAGAAGGAACATGGCGAGTTCATACGTATTCTAGTCTCCGCCTGCCTGTTCATCGGGAACCCCGGCAACAGCTTCTCCTTGGAAACCTTGTCTTGGCTTCTGAACAATGTACATTCCCCTGAGTTCTCCCAGCCTGTCTTTTTAGACATCCATCAAATCGCCTCGTCCGCCCCGATTACGCCTGCCATTGACCGACTCTCATCTGTCATCACGAAACTCAAGCTCGGTCGAACTGATGCATCACTGGTTAAAACCGTCTTATCGTATCTCGCCGAGCCTTTCGAGGTCGTTGTAGACGGGACTACAACGCTCAGATGGCCACATCCCAACCTAATGGATCTCTCCTTTGAAGAGTGTGATGATCTAGAGCCGGAAGTCATATTGGCTTGCATACAACGCCGCGCTGGGCGTAGGTTGTCCGAGGAGGGAAGACGTGAATATCGCGAAGAGCCGCCGGCTAGGCTCATCAGACTCCGACTTCCTTATGGATCCCCCACTGCAGCAGTCATGCAAATGTTTCCCGACTGCATGGAATGGTGCGGACCGGACACCTGGGTGCCCCTGTTCGGGGGCTTTGTTGGCTAAGTACACATACAATGCGCTGCAAGCTAAGAAGCTCAGATATGTTATCTGGTAGATGGTGGCTTATAGAGATCTCAGCTTGGCCTTATGACCTTGGTTATCACCACTGTGTACCTGCTGTGCGCGTTGCCCCGTCGCGTGTATCCTACACCCTGAATCCTACCTGCCACACACCCTGAATCTCGCGACGTCCCCGCCATCGTTGCTGACCTCCCCCTCTTCCCATGGCCAATTTTGGCAGATTTTGATGCCTGAAGCTCACCTATGGGCATTATTTTCGTCTCTCCTAACACTAACCGCTCGCCTCTAGCTCTACTTCGCCGCAGTACAATATCTGAGCAAACCTGAGGGCTGGAGGCCGTAACAGTTCTCGAAAGGTACAACGGTGGACCACGAGAGTGGCAGGATTCAAGGACTTCCGTATTGATATCGCGATCAGCTGGTGATTCCCTTCACAGAAGCACTGGGAGCCCTGGGTTATTCATTTATAACGCAATGGACACATAAAGCAGTATTCTATAAATAATTGAAAGCTACGGGAAGCTGGTAAAGCAAATGTACTCGATGACCGGACATACTGGTACTTGAGTCTGAAATACGCTGTACTCCCTTCCATCTGCCTGGCTACATATTTCTGTGATAATGTTTATATAATTGATGTGCTTCCATCACCCCCAACAGGGAAAGACTGTTCGTCGGCATAAGGGACTGATGGCATAAGTGATATTGCCATCGGTGATACGGGCTTGTTAATCGCACCCCAGCTTCAAGGCGAGAAAACGGCACGAGTTCGCCCGGTCTGTACGCAAACTAGTTGATTTTCGGGGTGTATCGCGCCGCTCACTCATACAATTCATTGATAACTACAAAGGAAGGGGAAGAGGCTACGCATATTGCATATGATATCATGATGTGGATCTACTGAAGTCCAAGAAGAAGGCTGCTTCATCTGGAGTTCCATGAGGCAAGAGGTCAAACTGGAGTCCATCCCAACTAGACCGTTTTCTCGCTACGTCACCTCTTCGGTCCCCAACAGAAATGACAGACTGAGACTGGTGTCGTTGGTGATTGCGAGCAGCTGGTATCGGCGATGTGTGAATGAGAGCACTGAGGTCAAGAGCGTCATCCACCATCGCGTTAGATGAAGGAGGAGGGGTCGGCGTAGGACGATGATTTCCGAACACGCTGTTGCTGCGAGGAATGGAGGAGTTGATAGTCCGGGCGGGAGCGATTGTTGGTGGGTCGGAGAACATCGTTAGAGGCGTGAAAATATTCGGACCGGAGCTCATACCGTACTGAAGATCCAACGACGAGATCGACAGAGGTTCATTGTATGCGAGAGGATCCTCGTCAACGTACGGGCCGAACAGACCCGCAGAGGTGGCGTGGCTGGAACTGATTGGATCCAGGTATGACAAGGAGCGTTGCAGGGCAAGACGGTGTTCTGATGGCGGTTGAGACAAGGATCGACTCGCATCGCGGACACCCACAGGCGTTGCTGGTCTGTAGACCTGTGCGGGGTGACCTTGCGTAACGGATCGCGAGTGTGGACGCGCGGGTGATGGGTAGTTGTTTCTGCGATAATTGCTAAAGTCGGCAGTGTGCACGCGCGGTCTGGCGAGATTTAGGGGGGAGGGTGGGCATGGGAGCGAAGCTGGGTATGATGTTGGCGTGATAGCACCAGCCTCTTCCATACTTTGGCCCAGCGGGGAAGGGATGCTTAACTGCATATCCATCGCTGCTTGCGTCGTTGACCCCCTACCATGCTCCATCATCGGGATCTGTGCGACCTGCGACGAGCCTAGTCCCATATTAGATCCTGAGATTTCGTCCGAGTCTACCAAGATCATCGCGTCCAAATTTTGAGTCCTAGTATCAGGCTGGTGTTGCTGCTGCTGCTGAGCTAAAAGCACTGAAGACGGCATGCTCATCGTCATCTTGGTTGGGCTGGTAGGACCGCTTGTATCCGTCGAGCCACTGTGATAGTCGATGCATGACGGGTCGTCAACATCGCGCAACGCGCCCCGTAGGCTCGCTAGACCCATGTTTGAACCTGACGTCACGCTTGACGCATAGTCGTCTTGCAGACTACCTGTGTCCAATCCGCCCAGGGCAGCTAGACCCAATCCAAGGGCACCAAAGCTCCAACTACCTCCACCACCTGAACCGTTCGCAGTATGTTGCAATGACAAGCTCGGAGGGTGTACTGCAACACCAGACCCTGGGATCAAGTCACCAGCATAGCGATGATGAGTAAACTCCCGGAACAAGCTGTCGTCTGGATACGCGTGTGTGTGGCTATGACTACTGGCATGGTAGTGACCGTGCCCATACGCCGCTTCGGAAGCGAACTCGTGTGCAGCTTCCACGGCGGAATACAGATCGTACCGGTCCAAGACGGCGTGCGGGTCGGAAGCAGGCGTGGGCCAAGATGTGAGCGCGCCGTTGCCGCCCGTGATGTTGAGGTTGTGATCCAACCTGGGGTTGTTGGACAACCAATCTTGCGGGCCCCATGCAGACTTGCCGATCCGCGAGTTGTTGCTGCTCATACCGATTACACTCGCACCTCCACCTGGGTGGTTGTCCAGCATGCTAGAGTGTGGATAGTATTCTGACGGGGTGGGAGACGTCGGATTCGACATCCATGGGTGTGACGATGAGTTCGTATGAACGTTATGACCACTATTGGGCCCGTACCCGCCGCCGTGAGATGAGCTAATAGAGGCCCAATCGTCCCCCGAAGTTACCGAGTTATTGACGGATGTGGTTGACGGTGTACTAGGGTGGAGAAACGAGTGTTGGCGACTGTGGTTGTGCTCATACGCCATTGCCTCCGAAAACAATCCGTCGGCCGCAGTATTGTGTCGGGATTGGGATGACTGACCGTTGTGGTTATTCGCGCCCGTATTGTGCAACATGGCGGCGGCAGTGGTAGTGTTCAGCAAGTCCTGGATCGCCTGTGGCATTGACGGCGATGACGGGCTAAGCGCCGAGCTTGGAGTCCGTACTTCAGAAGCCGAAGCCTGTTTGCTTGAGCAGGAAGCGCTCGCTCCGGAGCCGTGCTGAAGATCACAACCGCTCAGCTCGGTCCCGTCGATCTCGCCGTCATCTTCAAGAGGTGATTGGCCAAGCATCACATCACCGTCAACATCCATGTCCGCTTCTTCATCTTCAAGAATGTCCTCGTCATCTGTCATCGTAGTCCCGGAAAGCTCCCTCGTCCACGCTTGAGCCAATGCTGAAACCTGCTCTGCCGACTTGACAGGCGACGCAGAGCCCGAGCTCTGATGAGTGATTGCTGACAGCGGGTAGTACCTATCATCCTGATCCTCCTCCTCCGATGAGTAGCCGCCTTGCTCTGAATCAGAGGGTTGGCGAGTGTCAAGATCCTCATCTTCATAATCCAGGTCACCATGCACACTGTGGGGACGATAAAAGTCCGCAGCGGTCGGCTCTCCAGGCGCGATGGGCCTTTCGCCTGTTGCCGCACCTCCGCAGCGTTTCTTCCTTCCTCCACCGGATGGGACACGCGACTTGGACTTAGATGCGGATCTCGACCTCGACCCCGACCCCGACGCAGTTGGAACCGGGGTAGGGACACTTGAGACTACAGAGCTCTCCGCCTTGGCTTTTCTGCCTCTCTTGATGGCCGTGTCCTTGGTTTTGGGCAGAGGCGTGGCGGGTGCCGGGGATGCCGACTCAGTGTTTGCACTGGATGTGGTCCCTGCTCTGGGACGTGGCTTGTAGCCAGCAGCCTTATAGAGATCCGGGAAGGCGTTTCTGAACCTGTCTCTGAGATCCGTGCTGCGACGTTCCATCCCCTTGAAGACGGGGTCTTTCACGATCGTCGCCCAAGTGGTGCCGTACCTGTTTGAGAGCCGTTGGACGTCAGCCACTTGTGTGCATACGATAAAGAAAGAGAATCCAACCTTTCGTAACCACGTCGGAGTGCAGCGTCTTCTTCGGCAGAAAAGGGTCTACGTTTCTTTGAGCGTGTCTTGGCGAAGATAGGTGTGCCATCAGGCAAGAAGGAGCGAATGCGAGTCGACAGATGTGTCTTGGCATTGGGATAGTGCGTGCGGTATGCATCGGGGAAGTATGTCCGAAATCTGAAGCACAGCGACGCACATGAGATGAATCAACCCGATAAAATCAAGCACTCTATCTCACCGATCTTTAAGATCCACGGGCGACCGGCCTTGGAACTGGAACTGAGTATCGTTTAAAATTGCCTTCCAGTTACCTACGCCCCACTGCGGCAATTGAAGGCTGAGTATCAATACGTCATCTGCGGAAAGGTGCAGCTCCAGTTTACCTTATTGCACCCATCAACCAGTGACTGCGTCTCCTCCATAGTCCATCGTTTCCTAGGCTTCCTAGGCTTAGCAGCAGATGTCTCCGGGTCCGCATCAACTTGGGACTTAATAGCCGAGGTGGTAGCTGCGACCTCAGCCGTAGGAACGTGAGTAGACGCCGGTGCCGCTGGCTGCTCTTGTGCAGCAGCAGGACGAACAGGATTAGCGGGAACAGCGAACTCCCTTGTCCTCCCTTTTGCGGTGACTGTGGTCGCCCGCCTTCGGCGAGTTACAATAGGGGTCGAGGACGGCGCTTGCTCTGGTTGTGGTTGATCATCCCTACGTCCGATGTTGGAACCAATAGGGAATGCAGCAGACCTATTGCTTGCGTTATCGATGTAGTGCTTTTGATACTGTGAATTTGATGACGAGGCATTGTCGGTGGGGGCGTTATGAACCGTCACCCCCCATCCGTTGACTGCAGGACCACGAGAATCTGAGCCTGACTCCGGGTTTATTGATCCCTTTGATTCTCCTCCTAGTCTAGAGGAAAGTCTGGTCGTGCTCATGACCATGGTATCGTCTAACATGGACGTTCCAGGTAGCGAGACTCTCCTCTGTTTGATCATGCGAGTAGTTGAGGGAGGCATGGACGTAGTCGAGGTGCTTAGCGAACGAGAGGATGAAACAAGGCCTGTAGATGAAGATGGAGATGAAGCAGAGCTCTGGATGGAGCTAGGAGCTGTGGATCTAGTAGTCGTGGTCGAGGTGGTGGATATGCCACCAGGCGTGCTGCCCTCGATCATGTCTTTTCCCAGTGATTCGGTAAACTGTCGTAATCGGATCTCGGTCAAGAGATAAAACACCAAATCACGCGTGTGCAATGAGGCTTCGCTTGGTTTTGACTGGAAAATTGGTGAAGGTGGTTGTGTTACTGGTCGGAATTCCAACCTTCTCAAGCGGACCTGCGGTTTTGCAAATCGTGCCCGCGATTCTGTGGATTTAACCGGAACACGCACTGTACACGCTTGAAAGAATTTTTGTTCATGTGGAAGCATGAGCAAGGCACTGGTCTCTATTAACGGGATCGATGGATAGGGCGGAAGTGCCGGGTGATTAATTGATCGCTCAGTGCATCCTAGACACGCTGCATTGCCTCGAGCGCCGCTTTTTCAGGTTTGCCAGCAGGTGTGGCCAACCTTCGACGCTCATACCAGTCTCTTGGGAAAGGCCTCCTCTTTCTTATCTTTGACATCCTCGGTCGCGAGCGTCTGTGTTTTGATCTCCTCGACGAGGACGTCCACCTTCTCGCCTGCCTGCCCCGCGAGCTTCTTCGTCTCCTCTTGCATCCTGGCTGATACATCTTTGGCTTGTTGTCCAATAGACTGCAGAGCTGTCTGTAAATTGGCTCCGCCTGACTCTGATTCCCTACCGACTTTCAGGCCTGTCGTACGCTCAAGCTCATTTCGCGCCCATGTTGAATTGTTTCCTAACGTGTCTTTCGCCTTGGTGAGTGCTTGAGTGGTAGAGGAGAGAGAACTGGACACGGAATGTTGCAATTCATGGCGGTTATGTTGGAAGGCAGGTATATATGCCTTTTCGAGGGAGGAGGTGTAGGATGAGAGATTGGCGAATGTCTCGGGGAGGAAATATGCGAGAGAGGCGAGGAGGGCAGTTGGAGGAATAAGAATGCGGATTGGAGCGATACCTGTCGTGTGAACATAGTTTAATGTTCACCGCTGCATAACCGTAGCTGAGGACTCACGATTCCGCCCGATAACAGAGCCTGTCAAGGTCGCGACGCCAACATATAGAAGCCCGGGGGTCATCGGCTCATCCTTCGGTATGATTTCCTTTATTTTTTCTGTTCAGAGATCCGTCAGGCCGTTCGGGCAATCGGCGTTGGCAGGCACACTCACTCTCTACTTTGCCTTCAACTGCGATCCAATTGTCCACCCAGCCTTGCGCAATGTCACTTCCTTTGATATATTGCTCAGTCGCATATTCTCTCACAACGCCAATTCGGTTAGCAAGCTCGCTCTCAGTTCGGACGATGTGAATTTCAGACGGAGGGCTGGGGTAGATTGAAAGCTACTTTAATCGGACAGATAAGCACTGCGACCCAGAATAGTGATACGGCTATTCACACTCGCCTGAGACCGTGGTACATGAAGTGTTGTTGTAACTGCTGTAGGCTTGGGTGGGCCTCCTTCATCTGCGTGGATTGGGCCTGCCGCATAATTTGTCACAGCAACCGAACCAGCGATACCGCCTGCAGCTGCAAGGAGAGACCGAGAGGAGATCTGAAATAAGTTCGGTCAGTCTACTGTATATGGTTCAGATGCAGGCTATACATACCCTGGTGAGACGGAGCATGGGAGGAATGAGATTGAGCTTTCTCTGTCGGCGCTACAGGTTATGTCCGTTAGTTAACCTTGAAAGCGCACCTGCACCTCCCTCTGTTTCCAAAGTCACTATCCTGATTCCGTACCGCGATAGCTTCAGAAGAGCGCTTCATACACTTGTACTCAATCTTAACGCGTAAGTTGAGCTTGATTCAATTAGAGTTGACGCGCTTGCTTACGCCTACTATCATCGCTCTTTACCTCCCTCCTACAACGCGGAACGCTCAGTTACTACTGTGATCATTCATCAGCACTATGTCAGCGGTGACCATCAGAAACGTGGAATTCCTCAACAACCCAGCGCGCTTCACCGACGTGTACAACTTCCGTGTCACCTTTGAATGCATCTCGCCTTTGAAAGACGGTTAGTTGAACCTCGTTGTTCCAGTGCGGTGGACTCTCATTACTAACTTGAATCACTTCGTCCCCGCTTTCCACTAGACCTTGAATGGAAGCTCATATATGTGCCTACCCCGGGCTCGCCCGAGCACGACCAAGAACTCGATGATTGCATGGTCGGACCCGTTCCAGTGGGCATCAACTCCTTCGAGTTTAGCTCGCCGGCACCAGACACGAGAAAGATCCCATCAGAAGATGTGTTAGGCGTTGCTGCCATCATCCTCACCGCGACCTACAAGTGAGTTATAGCATTCTCCAATGTATAACATTCAGCTCAACGCGTTTACATTGGCAGTGACCAAGAGTTCGTCCGCGTCGGATACTATCAGAATACCGAGTACGACAACGAGGAGTGGAGACTGCAGCCCCCGTCACAGATCGTCTTTGATAGGCTCACCAGAGAGTTGGCGAGCAAGCCCAAAGTAACGCGCTTTATGATCAAATGGTTCGTTCTTACCATCTGTTCTCGTCTGCCGCTATCTTAACTCAGGCTTGTGATATTGCTGGTCACAGGGACGCAGACGAAACACCTCAGCAGATACCCTCTGGCTCAGGAGCCCCCATGGTCAATAGTGGGGCTTTTGGAAGCATGGCTGCTGCACCAGGTTCAGAGTTCCCTCGTTCAAGTGCGTTCCCGCCTCCCAACGGAAGCCATAACTATGCTGTCACCAGCTCGGCCGTCCCACCTGCCAATAGCATGGTACAATAGATTTGGGTCTTTTTCGCCTGTAACGTCCAGAGTACCACCTATGTATTTTAAAAGACAGCCGAAGCGATTGAACATATTTGGGAGGATCTAACTTGGGTTCCAATTTTGTCTACCCCCACACTGTCACCATTATCCAGTGCATATCTTTTCCACCAACCCAAAACCCAGCAAACACACATGTCCCAGTCGGAACCGCGCAGAGCCGTCGATGGGAGTGGGCACGAATCTCCTATCACATCCAGTGGTCCTACCCCCCTCAACGGTAACGCAATCCGCCATCCCCTCCCGCAGCACCCACACACCCACATCCCAGCCCACCTGAGGGGTTCTTCTCATCGCGGTGGTCGGCATACGAGTAAGCCGTCCACCCCAACAGTCCAGGAAAGCCCAGAGATAAAGGCATTGAGGCAGAAGTATGGTGCCAAGCTCACCACACTGCAAGAAATTTATTCCACATGGAGCGATGAGGATCTCCTCACCCTGCTAGGAGAGGTCAATGGCAACGTTGATACTGCCGCGGAGAGGATTGCTGAGGGTGAGTCGCGGCATTTTTGGCTCTCAATTGTTACATGTATCATCAGTGGCGCAATTTGATTTGACTTGAAGCATCAAGCTTTCTCTTGCTCTTTGATTTCAATCTCATACTCAAATTCTGCCTACTAACCAACTAACTCCTTTGCAGGTCGTGTCGCGCAATGGGGTTCAGTTCCCAACAAGAAGGATAAGAAGGACAAAGATAGGGCCACGCCATCATCCTTCAGTGGCTCGGGAGGGCACCACATCCCGCCACGTGATGGCGCCGCTAGTCCTGGTCGTGGTAGCTTCCGTGGCGGTCGTGGTGGCGGGTTCGCTGGCGCTCGCGGAGGCCGAGGTGGCTCTCGTCTTGGAGGAGGGAGCGGTCCCGACTCTGGTAGCGCCGGTACTCCCTCAAACGGCGCTTGGGCAAAGGGCGCACCGAATACAGGAACAAAGAGCGATTCAGCCACTATTGCTCCAACCTGGGATACAGAGGCGAATGCAGACCAGACCGGATGGGGTTCGGCCGCTTCTGGCGACTTGGTATCCGTCGCACCGACTATTGCATCTGGAGCAGAACCTGATTCCAAAGCTGCGAAGCCATCCCAGAGCTCGAGTTCTCCCAGAGTTGCTGCTGTGGCTCCAGCGCAACAGAAGTCGACGATTCCTTCAAAGCCACCAGCGAAGGCCCCACTGGGACCTCCGAAGATGTCATGGGCTCAAATCGCAAAGTGCGTATTCAATATAGCGCTTCTGTCCTAGAGACTCTGGGCCTTAATGTTTCTATATCTCCAATTTCTATGATAGGCCGAAACAAGCACCAGTTCCCACTATTCCGACTCCAGCTCCAGCTCCAGCTCTGGCCCCGGTTCCAGCTCCGGTTCCAGCTCCTCCCACTCCCCCCGCTGTCATTCCTATCGTTGAACCATCACAACCCGATGCCGTTGCCGAGCCTCCCAGCGAACCATCTGAGTCTGCCGCTAAGACAAGCGAACAGGATCAGTTGCACGAAAGCACGGAGGCGGCCAAGGAGCCGTCACAAGAAGTGACGGATTCTACCATCTCATGGCCATCCCACGAGGAAGAAGCACAGACTGCTCCCCAAGACGATTGGATTGCAGTCACGCCACCGACGCAAGCCGCTGTTGAGCTGCCGCCGGCAATTGAAATGGTGAAAGAGGAAGAAAAGCCAATGGATGAACCAACTACCACCCTGCCTGCTGCGCCCCCGCCAGCGACGAAGGAGGAAACTGTTGCACCTGCAGCCACTACACAAGTCCCTCCTCTGACACATCCCCCTGGTTTGCCAGCTATCCCATCCTCAGTCCCAACCCCCTCACTCTCTACGATAAGCAGCGCAGCGGCACCCACGAGTGCCGCTAAGCCCGTGACGCCACGTATGGCACATCGCGCTTCAGCGAAGTACAAGATATCTGACGCGCCTGTCGTCATGCCTGGCGGTGGAATCCCGTCGACATCGGGCATCGGTCCCTGGAGCTTTGGTAATCTTGCACCCGCTAGTGATGCAGTTTTACCCGTAGGTGGAGCTGGAAGATTTGGGATGCAGTTTGGGAGTTTGAGTTTAGATGATGATGAGGGTATTAACGGGACGGATAAACCGCCAACACCAGAGCCTGTTCAAGAGCCTGCGGAACCTGAGCCTGTTGTCCAAGTTGCACCTCAACCTCCCGTTCACAAGGAGCCCACGCCGGCCCCCGTGGTGGCAACCCAGGTAGATCCTAAGCCAGAAGTGATTCCTTCGCCCTCTCCAAATTTTGCGCAGCAAGCTCAACAACAGCAGCCTCAACATTCTGTCGATCAGCCCCAACATCGATCAGCGCCAAATGGGACAACGCTCTCTGCGATCAACACACTCTTCCAACAGGCTCAGCAACAGCAGCAGCAACCCCAGCCTCCTGCGCAAATCCAAACTCAAGCTCAGCATCTCCCTCACCAGGTTACCTCGGCAGCCGCGCCATCGCCAGTATCATCTTTACCATCATTCGGCGGTGCACCCGGGCTGCAGCATTTACAGCAACCCCAATCCAATCTGCAGCCAGTGCAGCATCAACCATCGCTCCAGAGCCATCTCTCCCATTTGCATAATCAATCCGTTCAGCTTGGTACTGGCCAGCAGACACAAGGACTGACCGGTGTTGGGGTTGGCGGTGCACAGCAGGCACCAGCTCAACCGCATCCGCCCTACAGCAACTCCCCACACCAGTCTCAGCTCCCTGCGCACCTTGCCGGTGTCGCAACAGAGCAGCAACACCCTGCCATTGCTGCTCAAAACGCGTACTTCAGAGGGGCGCAAGATGTGGTAGCAGCGACAACTCCATATGGAGGGTTCCATGCGCCGACCCCACCTCATCAACAAACACAATTGGATCACACCGGCATGTATGGTGGATTCTCGGCTCTGGGCGCCGGCGGTCAGATTGGAAGTCAGCAACAGCAACAGGCTTCTCAGACCTCGCATCTGGGTGGCTCCGGTTTCGGGTCGTCTCCCGCTGCCGGGGATTACGGAGGCTACGATGCCCAGAGCAGGGTACATATATCCAATCTCATGACGAAACTTGTATAAATGACTGATTATCATATTCTCCTTTGTTCCATAGGGTTTCTATGACTCGTATGGCCAAGGAAGCGGGTTCCAGTCTCGAAATCAGCTTGGTGGTCTTGAAGACCCAACTAAAAGCAGCCACCCTCCTTCAAACCTGTCAAACACACTCCCAGGTCAGCAGGCATCTCAAGGCCAAACTGGGGGGCAGAGCGCTGGACAACAGGCTGGCCAGTTTGGCATGATGCCATACTACCACTACCAGCAGCCATACTTCCATCCCTTGCCCACGCATCAATACAACCCATACGGCAACCCACAAAACCCATACTCCAAGTATGTTCCACCGTATACGCAGCCTCCATCTCTCCCTGGTGGCCCACCACCCCCTCAACAGACGGGGACCAAGCCACCGGTCGCCGCCGCCGCCTCTCCATATGGTGGCCAGTCGCATCTGCACTACCCGAATCAGAATAGCCCGTACGATGATCCTAGCACTGGAACGAGTTCATATCAGACTGGCACCGGGGCTGACTTTGGGAAGCAGCAGCAACAGGCCCTGTATGGCGGACAGGGTCTTGGAACCTTCTACGGCGGCAATCAAGGCGTACCCAGCACCCAGCAAAACGGCGGTGGTCAACTTGGCGGTGGTGCGGGCGGCGCTGGCGCTGGCGTTCAGACCCAGAGAGCAGGTAGTGGAGTCGGTGGTTCGTCAACGTCGCCAGAGAACCCTTACAAGCCTTATAACGGACCCGGCGTCGGTGTTGGCGGAGCCGGTGACAAAGCGGGTTTGCAACAGGGGCAACAAGGACGCGGGACTGGAGTGGGTGGTGCCCAGGGTGCAAGTAGTGCAACCCAGCCGCAGCAAGGCAGGTATTATCCCAACCAGTACTCGAACCAAGCCCAACCGGCTACGCAAGGCTACCCTCAATCGGACGGACAGTTCTATCCGTCGTATCAGCAGCAGAGGCAGTATTGGTCGTGAATGCCACTGCCAAGAACGTGTCAATACTCAAAATTCTGGATGGCGTCCCTCGGTTGGCATGCCACTCTCCCTGTCCATCTGTCTTTTTCTACATCTTGAGTTCTACTTCATCTCGTTTCTCTCCTGGCCCTTGATCATTATCTGTTTGTCTTGCTTACCTCCTATCTCATCATGATATGTTCCAGTACTTTTGTATAAATATCTCCTAGTCAACGCTCCAATAGCAAATGGTGATGTTGTCACAGTACTAAACCGTCAATGTGTTCTCGTGCGCAAACAAACTAGACTCATTAAGCTTCATGGGTAATATCCCCCGAATGTCGCCATCTCTACTTGAACGTTGACCAACCAAAGAGCAGCGGCGACATAAACTAAGCTCTCCGACGTTGCGGGCATCATCGGATTAGCAGCTGTTTCCTGTCCCCCCGCTCCTCCAGTTTCCTTCTGCGTAACTTGTGAGGCATACTGAAGCTTTGCTCGCAATGGCAACGGCGCTGTAGTAACCATCTTGGCAAGTACACACGCGCGCTATGCTCTATATATCATAATAGGTCCTCTGGATTCAAGAACGAGGCTATCGACTTTGTGGCCGACTCAGGCCGTGCAGAAGACGGATGTACTTCTCATCACGACCGCGTATCGAATCGAGCTATCGTTCGACGAATTGTCGGAAACTGCTAAAGGCGAGGCCTTGCGGTGGTTCGTCGATGTAAGACATAGCCGTGCACACTGGACACCGCATTTGCTACGGGTTGGCTCGCAAGCAGCGGGTGTTTCATTGGAGTCGAAATGAGACTGCCTTCGTTCGAGCGAGTGTTATGAAACAGGCCGAAAACGTAATCTTTGGCTACCAGCGCCCATCCTGTCCAAAAATACTCCCGCCACCGGGGATAGGACGACCGATAATATCGATTGAAACTGTGGGGCGTCATCGATGCGACCAACTTTGGTTGATCTATTTCGTCCCCGGCCAACGGGAGCAGATAGATGATCACTTGACTCTTTTTATTTTACTTGGTACTGAACAACCACAACTTGATTTCAAACATAATTCCCGCCGCAACTGCCAAGACGATTCGACCCCCCCGGTGGGCTGTCCCAGTTGATTTTTTAAACAACTATTTACCACAACACTAAAAAAAACCTCCAATTCAGTCCTCGTCCATATAAACCACTCACAGCACTCGTCCTTCTCTCCTCATCACATACCACCACCCCGCTTCCCCCAGTCAAAGCCCTATCATCATACCGCCCTAGAAGTTGCGTGTGTGCGAGTTCTTGGTGAACGGCCCTCATCCGACCTGTACGTCTCTGTCGCTTCTCTTCCTAACGCCCCCGTCCTCTCATCTCACCCCGACCTCGTTCATATAGACGGGCGGATGAAAGCTAACAATGTTAGTTATGGCTGTCGTGAACAGCGACCGGCCGCATCCGACCGAGTACGTGTCTCTTCTCTCCCTTCGTTGCCCTTATTCTTATCTGACGGGTCTTCATTTACAGAGAAGGCGGAGCGATCTGGTTATGGAGGCTGCGACTCTGCGGCCGTACGTAGAAGCCACGCCAGTGAGAGTGAGCGTCTGCCTGCGTACGGTTCGTGGGGATCTGGTTCGCTGCGGACTCCTGGCATCTGATAGCGCTTTGGCTGGTGAGTTCTCTGGATTATTTTCATTATTCTATCGCGTCGAATATCATACTAACTCGATATCGTATCTCATTCATAGGTTTTCTTTTCTCTCCGGCTCGCTATGTCTAGCGACGGCCCCCGCGTCTGCTGCTGACCTTTCTCTATCCCTATCTAGCTTCCGGACCGTTAACGCCTACTGACCTTTACCTTTATCCAGCCCTCGGCCTCCGTCGCCGCCGTCGTAGTCGTAGTCGTAGTCATAGTATATTGATTTGGCCGACCGATTCCGTGTCGGCCCCTACTGGCCTTAATCTATTCCCTGTAGCGCTGTCCCCGACCCACAAGAATTGTCCCCGGGGTTGGCTAGGGTCGATTCTTGCAGGTCGGGGTCGACACGGGGCTGAAAAAGTCCAAATACCCTACCTCCTCGTGGTAGCCCTGGCACGCTCGAAAGAGTGACCAAAGGGTGTTGGCACTCGTGGTAATTAGCTTTGCCCATGTGCACGATAGTCATGTATTTGAGTATTACAACTATATCAATGCGATACAATGATCCAAACTATACGTTCAGGGTGCAAGCGGCTGAACTCAAACTGCATATACATCTAGATCAAACACTTAGCTTCTTCCTTTATGTCGCCTCTCGCTTCGTGATCTCTTCAAAAAGGAATCAGTGAGATCTTCTCTGTCGATGGAAAGGTGAGCGTCTCACCTCTGCGTCAATCGAAAAGTCCAAAGGCAACCAACGGCTCAACAACGTCATCCAAGGCAGCACGCCCCCGACACGCCACGATCGTATCAGACAAGTTAACCAGATCGTCCATCATTCGCTTGGAACAAATGAGTGGAACCACGACGTCAGAGACACGGTCTCCGGCGGGACAAACTCGTCGGACAATTTTTATCGACAACGTCCAATCGTCGCCGGAGAAAAGAGGGTGATGGGCGCGACTTTATGGAACTAGCTCCCATGTTTGGGTGAGCATTCTAGAGTAGGATCTCATTCTCATTCTCTTATTATTATGTACATTATTTAGCGACGGGACCGCGACCCTCCATCTTCTCAGGCACTCCATGGTTCTCCTACCCATAGTAGAGATGAATCTGCCCCCCCCCCCCGTTCCCTTTGCCATCGCGCCGTCAGCAACGCATCACCTGAGCACAAAAGTACCCTAGCTCCTCAAGCCGTAGCCAATCTCCCTCTCCGGCAACAACGACAGCTTTTTTTTTCAACTACATTACCTGCTGCTTGGGCTACTTGCCTTACCTGGCGTTGACGCCCATGGTCGTTACATTTTGTTAGAAATATTGGGTGATGTGAACTCGGACCCGACAGGATTTCAATTTAGCGACCGATACATCAGGAGCTCTTAGCGTCAGCCCTTCATGACGGAATATTTGGACGTGACATCACATGGCTCCGAATATCCAGTCAGGAGGCACAGCTTCTGATCATTCATTGGCGATCGAATCGACGGAGACAACATGATCAGAGTCGGAGGACCAAGCGCGGCGGATAACATCTCAAGGTCTCTTACAAGTGAATCAGATGACTCAAGTCTGTGGATTTACAATAACTGCGGGTATCGAACAAAACCCCTGACGATCCTCTATTCAGGCATCTCATATTTCTGGGCGGCTATATCCCGACTGCATGAAGCCACGGACAATCTTGGCGCAGCTTATTTTCCTGATCTGCGAGGCGGGCTTTGTCCCCCAGCACCATTATAACGAAGCGTGACCGAAGTTCTCTCCTCATCCCAACCAAACCTCACACGCCACGCATGGATCTCTTCCACACAATCAACTCCTCCATCGCCTCCGATGATGTAGCATATCCCAATAACGCCGACACTCCTGGTGGGAGCACCATGCCTAACTGCATCATCGTCTAACTGTACTTCGTCTCTACGACGTCCCAGTTCGCCCAGCAGGGTATTTTGTCCTTGATGACATTCATCCTCCGAATGTCTAGGGACATCTGCCTGTAATTATCCTTATTTATGGCCCGTAATTGACTCGCTTCCGTTGTAATCCCTAAACTTAATTCATATCATCATCCACATGTCATATTTCACTGAGTACGCGAGCTGGTTGTTGGACTCGTCACCTCATGATAGGGGTATTTTCCGTACCTAAGTATACAAGGATTTTGTGGTAGTACTCGCGTACGCGTGTGGCGCTCTAAATTAGTCGGGATTGCGTGATACTTGTATGTTAGAAAATGGGGGTTAGACTTCAGATTGCTTCCAGTCAATTTCATTTCGTGTAAATGCTACAAGATGGACACTGCAAGCAACCGTGGAATAGCCGCCGCCTGGCGGACGAAGGTACACCGCATACTTTTACTAAACAAAGCTCCGGTGAGCCACCTGTCAATGATTATTATCCGAAGGCACTGACATAGAAATGAGATTCATTGCAGGAAGAAAGTGGTGCTTCGAAGCAGACGACATTCCGTACAACAAGACGAGTTTTCAGCATTGTGGGGCCGATAGCCTTTACAGTTCAACGATTGTGATGTAGCGCACGATGTACAACTATCATCTTCCGACTGCCGTTACCGAGTTTTAAAATTAATTCCTGGGGGCGGAACCGCGGAGACGCGTCTGACACGTGACCGGGCGTTTTCAGATGTGAGCGTACTGGACTGCATCAAGGTCTCTCAATGCATCCTGAGTGGTATGGATTAAATAGTGCCGAAGTTCCGGATCCATCATTCGCCAAACTGGAATACTGTCGTGTTCGAGTGCCCCTTCCATCACGTAATCGAATATTCAAAATGTAACGACCATAGGCGCCAATGGTAAGTAGCCTAAGCAGCAGGTAATGTAGTTGGACAAAAGAAGCCGTTATTGCCGGAGGGAGATTGGCTACTGCTTGAGGAATTTTGTGCTCTGGTGATGTGTCGCTGGCGACGGGATGACAATGGAAACGGGGCCAGATTCGCCTCTGCATAAGAGAACATCGGAGTGCTTTCGAGGATAAACGCAAGAATCGCCACAAAATCGCCATATAAGATGCATAGCAATGGGAGGATGAGGATGAGACCCCGCTCCAGAATGCTCATCTAAAACGGGAGCCAGTTCCATCGTGTATGTCAACCAAAGTCGCGCTCACCCCCCCTCTTTCTCCGACGCCGAGTGGGCGCCATCAATGGAAATTGTCCTATGAGTTTATCCTGTTAGATTCCGGGCCTCCGACGTCGTGGTCCTGCTCATTTGTCCCAAGTGAATGATGGACGATCTGCTCGACCGTTTTGATACGATCGTGGCGTGTGGATGCATACCACCTTGGATGACGTTGTTGAGTTGTTGGTTGACTCTGGATTTTTCGATCGCCGCCCGCAGGGTGAGACACCCATCTTTCTATCGATGGGGAAGGCTTCACTGGCAAAAGCTTTCGTTTTGAAGGGTCCATGGACCGTGGAGTGTGAAACGGGTACCATGATGATGATACTACAGCGCCGTTGCCATTATATGCAAAGCCTTAGAATGGCTCGAAAGTTGTACAGAAGGAAAACACGTAGATCATTCGTAGTCGCAGTCCGATCGTACCGTCAAGATATACTAGGCGGTTGAGACCACCAGCTGAACAACGAGACATAATCCTGTTCCGATGCAATCGCGAAACGATACGTTGTACCAGTCATCAATGACCATAGGCTTGAAGCACAGAGTTGACTTTCAAGCCTCGAAGGAAGACGTATCACTCATCGTACATGCTTGATCGCCTTTGAAGATTCATACGCGAGACAACGCCGCCCAGAAAACCTTGACTGTGCAGAAGCAGTGTGTGTGCGTGGGGGGAACAGCCGTTTAAAAAAATGCGCCAGAAACGCCCAGGAGCTTACTTTATGCCATTGGTTTCTAAGGGGTCCAGTGGTAATTAATAAATTAACCGGCCCCCAGATATAACATCTAAAGATGGAACACCACGCGATATGCAGGTGTCTCACACGTTTAAAAAGCCTGAAAATCTGCCGTGTGATAACCAAATTGGGCTGTGGCGTTGAAATGTATCTGCCACTACAGTGATTCTTACTCCACCTGGGGTAGTATGGGCGAATACGGCATGATCAAATTCCAACATCTGACTGGCCAGCCTGCAAGAATATACCCCGCCTGGCTAATCCCATCCAGCGCTATCCCGCCTCAAGATCTCGTTGAACGGATGAAAGTACGCCGATTTCATGTGCGGGGTATCCAGGGTGGGAAAAACGGAGGACAGGCACAACTGGAGAAGTTAGCCCACTGCGGCTTGTTGAAATCATTCGGAGCATGGGTGTGCCACGGAACCTCATGCTTGAGAGCCCCAGATCAAAGTCACAAGTAACAGGGGGACCGTCATTGTGGTGGGCTTCTCCGGATTGCTTAGCCAAGGTAATGTCACGTCATGTTCTCGCGCTATCTTGACCCGCATAAAGAGTCAACCCCAGTGCAATCTGAAATCACCACCATCAATCCAATCTCCCCTCCTCTCAATCCCATACTCCCCCTCCTAAAACTCTCATCACAATGACCGTCAAAGTTGGCATCAACGGGTGTGTACTGACTGATCCATCACCATCGCGGATTATCCTGCGAGATAATAGAAGCTGATTTCTTCTCTTATGCTTCCTTGTCTTGGATCCGGTCGATCGTCATAGATTCGGTGAGTTTGTAGCCCTTTAGCTGTTACTAGTACTTAGAGTTAATGACATTCGCGAATTTATAGGCCGTATCGGTCGTATCGTCCTTAGGAATGCTCTCGCCAACCCCGAAGTCCAAGTCAACGCGGTCAACGAGTAAGTCATCCTAGTCTTGCTTCGTCACTACTCTCATCCTTTCTCGTCGTCCTTTAGCCCATTTATCGACCTCCACTACATGGTATCAAACGAATTCCATTCGATCCGACTCTGGAAAATTCTAAATGACTCGTCCCTCCTGGTCCATATTAGGTCTACATGTTCAAGTACGACTCCACGCACGGAAGGTTTAAGGGCACTGTAGAGGCCAAAGACGGGAAGCTTGTTGTGAACGGACATCCCATCACTGTGTTCCAGGAGAGGGACCCCGCTAACATCAAGTGGGCAGAGGCAAATGCGGAATACATTGTCGAGTCCACGGTAAGTGGAAGGATTACTCGCACATTAATACGGCGTAATGTACTGACAGGTTCGGATTCTCTCAGGGTGTGTTTACCACCAAGGAGAAGGCGGCGGCACATTTGAAGGGCGGCGCGAAGAAAGTCATTATCTCTGCACCTTCGGCCGACGCACCCATGTACGTCTGCGGTGTGAACCTAGACGCGTATAAGTCCGAGGAAACCATCATTTCCAACGCGTCTTGCACAACGGTGAGTAGATCAGTTATTGATCAGTCCTCTAAGCAAATCTCTGAGCAGGCATCGGTCTTTTCTTTGTAGAACTGCTTGGCTCCTTTGGCGAAGGTCATCCACGACAAGTTTGGTATCATCGAGGGTTTGATGACCACTGTCCACGCGACGACTGCAACACAAAAGGTGCGATTGTATCAGAAGACCCTGTTTAGATGATATTCGATACTAAGAAGCGCATAATACTTCCCCAGACCGTCGATGGTCCCTCTAACAAGGACTGGCGTGGAGGACGTGGAGCGGCTGCGAACATCATTCCTTCCTCCACCGGCGCCGCTAAGGCTGTTGGAAAGGTCATTCCGTCGTTGAACGGCAAACTCACGTTAGTGCTTGATAAGTCTCCGTGATCAAACCCTTACTAACGCGCGACTATTCAGGGGCATGGCGTTCCGTGTTCCCACCGCAGATGTGTCCGTCGTTGACCTCGTCGTGCGTCTCGAGAAGGGCGCTTCGTATGATGAGATCAAGGCCGCCATCAAGGAGGCGTCCGAATCTGGCCCGATGAAGGTATGCTATGAAACTAAAAAGTCAAGTACCACGAAGCTGGGACTGAACGCGATTCGTCAATGTAGGGTATCATCGGCTACACCGAGGATGAGGTCGTTTCTACTGATTTCGTCGGGGAGGAGGTTTCGTCGATGTTTGACGCCAAGGCTGGAATTGCTCTCAACGCCAATTTCGTCAAGCTTGTTGCCTGGTACGACAACGAGTGGGGTTACTCCAAGCGCGTCGTCGACCTTCTGGTCTTTGCTGCGTGCCATGATTCCAAGTGACTACCTATTCCTAGATTGTAGAGAGTTTTCCTCCCCACATATAATGCACAATGAATGAATGATGCCTGAACCTAGAGATGACTTTGCCCCTCCCTTTGCGCCAGACCGACTGCTTACGTACTTGGGAATGAAGGCTGTGCGGTATGCTCCGTCGACATCTCACTCTCCCATCCACCCGCGTTACCCCTTGATCCAGCTATCTTAACTTCAGTCATTCATCTTTTTTTACTTTTATAGGCCTAGGGCAATCGATACGACGCATTCCTGATGAAGAAGTTATTTGGAAAGAAAGGCCACGCAGCGCTCACCACGCCGACTCCACTGCCCCCACCTTCACCAGTATCAACACCAGCTACGATCGCGCCTGCACCCCTTGCCAACATGCCACAGTCGAAATCACTCCCCATGGTGCCACAGTCGCCTGCCAAACGACCCCCAGGACCACAGGCGGTATTCTCGCATTCTGTAGTCCTTCAGCAGCAAAGGCCCCCAAGACAGCCAGATTCCAGAAGCACAAGTGGCGATGACGCCCAACCACCATCGGAGGCACAGCAGAAGCGAGATAGTACATGGGTCGTCGTCGACAATCAACAGCCGCCGCCACCACCACAGCTGCAGTCACAATCGCAACCACAACCTCAGGTCAATGGTGGTCCAGATTACACCAGAGGCTCGGCGCCTCCTTCCAGCAATCACCCTGCCTTTGAGTCTCGGTCATCCCTAGCTTCGGCCGTCCCATCCCTTCCACCAGGTGCTTCTCCGCCGTTGGCGTACCCGAACGATGTGCCAGCACCGTTCATTGCTATTCCGCCACCTCAGCCGCCATCTAGCCAAGCCCCAACCCCTTCGACAGTGAGCCGGAGGTCGGATCCTTCTCGTCGACATAGCCAAGCGGGCCTTCTCTCTTACAATGGCGGGATGATGGATGGATCGGTTGACCACGCGTACGAGCCTTCTGTAGCGTCTGAGAGAGATGGACGGGAGAAACATCCAGAGAAGCCTTGGAAAGGGCTATTTGGATGGGGCGATAAGGATAAACACAGAGACCGAGATCGAGAGAGGGGTTCTGAGGTTCATAACCATGATGGCGCGTATGATACGGGATTGCCAGATGCAAATGAACCGCGATGGGATATAACCCGGACCGTTGGTGAGCAATGGATGGCTTATCTAGAATCCGTTATGAAAACGGGGGAAGGGTTGACGTATCATTTCGTCAGGGTACGTGACCGCCACTGGGTCTGAGGATTGGACACTACTATTAGATGTCTGTGAGCGTGCCTCGACAGAAAGCGGCGCGAAAGAAGCCGCGAAGGCGCTAAGGAATGAGTTCAAGTAGGCAAGCAGGAATCAGCTCCATAGATCGAAGGGCTGACGCACACTTTGGTTAGATATGCAGAGCCGTCACCTATGCTTAGTGCTGCCCGGGTATGCAGACCATGGCAAAAGGCTGTGCTTGAGTCATAATACTAATATCCCCTGCTGTTAGCTATGGGCGGTGATGCTTCGCAACTGCCAAGCGCCCTTCCTGCAACAATCCTCGTCCAAGAAATTCATCGAATCGGTCGAGGACTGTGTAATGAGCCATAACACGTCGCCTGTGGTTCGCGAACGGCTCCTCTTGATCATCGGTGGAGCTGCCGCACAGCATGGAGATCAGTATCCGGCGTTCCGCGCGTTGTGGAGAAAGATGAAAGGCAAGAATGCGCCCAGAGATGTGAGTCGTAGCTGCCTCGTTACTGAATATGTGTTATGGGATGACTGAAGTCCATTGTATGACTTTGGACGCATTTAGGGGATACCTTTCGATCCAAAAGATGCCATGTTCTCACCTCCGACCCGCCGACTTCCTAAACCAGGCTCGTTGAACGATGGTGTAAATGGTGGAAGACCGCACTCAGTGGCAAACCTCAGCCTCAATGTCATTACTGGACCAGTCTCACCAGTAGATGGCCCACACGTGGCCCCTTTCCAGTCCATACCATTTACCGACGATTCTGCTGCTCAGTTAGCCGTGCGGCGTGGCTCCCGTGATCCTGAAGACGCTGATCGGGAGTTACCGCGGCAGAGGGACCCCAGGAAGGCCGGGAGTGGAGGTAGGACGATGCCCCAGCCGCCCTTGCAGACAAGACCCTCAAGAGGGGGGATAATATCCCCCGAGGAGGATATGAGAAGGTTGTTCGAGGAGTGCGAGCTTGCGAGGGGCAATGCGCAGATGCTAAGTAACGCGTTGGTGTACGCACGACCAGAGGAGGTCCTGAAAGGCACTGCTACAGTCCTAATCGTGCGTTATGTCGTGTCGAAATGGTGTTGTTGTTCAAACTGCTGATAGTTCTCCCGGCGTCGAGTAGGAATTCCGTACGTCGTGTCTGAGATCCAAGGAAATCATCGAGACGCAGATACCATGGGCCACTGCTGGTGCCGATAGGTCACGTTTAGAGCGGGGGCACAAACATCGAAAAGAGAACGATTCTTCTCCAGTTTCGGTGACGGTCGAGGAAGAACTTCTAGCCGCACTGTTGCAAGCCAATCAGGATCTGACGGAGGCGCTCAGGGAGTACGACGATGTGGTCAGCATTGGTGCTGCGGAGAGGGAGGAGAAAGAGGTCAAGGAACGCAGTAGAAAGGAGATAAGGCTGGATCGGACAGTGAGCATTTCGCTGTCTCCTCTCTCGTTCATCGTTTGGACTGATGTCGGTTGGTCTTGGTCAGCAAATACAATATTACGATCCTGATGGGTCATTCATCACAGAACCCCAAGAAGGAGGTGGAGGAAGTGGGCCATCACGTTCACCCTCCCCAACAAAGCGGCCTTCTCCAGCTGGAACAGGTCCACACCCGCTCCCAATACCCCCGATGGGGAGCGCACCGCACTACATACCTCCTCATCTGACTCCAATCTCGCATCACCATAACGGATCAACGCATACGTTAGCGCCTCCCCCACCTGCACCCCATGGCCCGCGTCAGCCTTCCTCAATTAATGGGATCGATCGATCCCGAAGTCCGTCACCGGATGGTGGACGTAGGAGTATCGATATAAATCCGAAGTCCATTGCGACTCCGGCGGCTATTGAAAGGACGGCGAGCAGTGGCGGGCGTGCAATGGAGTCGATCAAGCGCGGTTTGGGCACATTGGGATTAGATGTGCATAGAAGTCATAGTCGGAACGATAAGATTAAAGGTGTAAGCTTGGAGAAAGGCAAGAGCCGGGAGAATAACGTGTCCGTGGCAGACTTGGTGCCCGAGGATAGGAGGAGCGAGGATGATGTAATATCGACGCCGATCCAGCCCACTGCGAAGGCTTTGGGGAAGAGGAAGGCCGACCCGTATGCCGAGGATGGTGAGCTGTTATCGTTGACTTCTACATCCGCATTCCGCCGAACCCGGGTTGACGTTTGTGCGTTTTCTTTAGATAACTTCGATACGGATGATCTCTTCAAAGAGCGCCCCGAGACCCCGCTTGGCCAGGACGACGGTCTGCTGCAGTCTGATTCGGATTCGATGATCGATGATCGGTTTGGGAGCACCGGCCACTCGAAGCCCATAGTGTATGCTTATGATGCGGCGGCGGAGAAGGAGAAGGAGCGTCAGCGTCTTACGGAGATGGCAATGAAGCCTACATCTATTCAGAGTATCGGCTGATTAGATGCTGTTACGCCGCATTGTACCAGACACTGGAGTTACTTGATTTGCCGCGGCTCGCCGCCTTTGCCACAAGCGTTGAATTAATTCGTTGCCGTGCGTGAATTTGTCGTCACGGGATTTGACTTTGCTCTATTTCATTCTTTCGGCTCGTCATAGCCGCCATTCAACTGAATCAGGTATGGTCTCATCGCCAGTCTCACCAACGACAGTCATGGAATGGACTGTTCCTTCACCTGTAGGAAAGTCCATAGCAAGGATGCCACCTAGTTTGGCTGTCCGGACCCCCTCGCCCCTCCTGCCCGCATCGACACCCTCGGGCGCTGCAGACGAGCCGGACGACGATATCGCTTCTGAGCTCGTCAAGCTCGAGTCTCTTCGGAAGAATCTAAAGCTGAACTTAACTCTGCGGCCGTTGAGGAACGCCACCCCACCTACCAATCTCAGTCTGAATCAGAAGTCACCAAATCCTGCGACGTTGATCACGTTCAGGAGCTCAGACTTGCTACCTCCTAGAGGCAGTAGTAATGGAGGTAAATCCACTAGTACAGGGGCTGAAGAAACAAATCGCGACTCTACGGGAAGTTCGACATTGGCATCAGGCGGGGCAGCGCCCGTAACACCCTCAATATCAACAGCACCGTACCACGCACCCCAAGAAGCACCCCTGGACGATATCTCTGACTACATTCGGACGTATATGCCGAGTCAACCGTCATCCCCCTTGGTCACCTTACCACCAACGCCACATGCACAGACCGCACCAAATGCCATTGCACCGTCCACGCTCTTCCAACTCCTCGACGTCTCATGCTCTACGAATCAACCTCTGGTGCTGGACACCCGGCCTACGCCGGCCTTCTTGGAATGCCGGTTATCTTCTAGCATCAATCTCGCTATCCCAACTCTAATTCTGAAGCGTTATCACAAATACATGGCTTCCGAGACGCCCCCGCTCAGCTCAGTGCATGCTCTTAAGAGATTTGTAACTACGGAGGAGGGAAAAGAGGAGTGGGATCGGATATTGGGTACACAGCCTGCGGCAGAGGACGGCAATGGGAGGGAAACAGAGATGAGACCTGGAAATTGGGATGGGAATATCATCGTATACGACCAAGACATGGACACCACCGATCCTTTGGCTGCTGCAATGATGTCTAACCCGGATTCGGTCTCACCTTCAGCACCAATCATAACTTCCTGGCTGCTTCTATCTGTCCTTGCGTCTCTCCAGGCCAGCAACCCGGATCAGGTCCCAGGTTGTATATGGTGGCTTGAAGGTGGTTTATCTGCAGCACGTGCCGATGCAAGTGATGGACCCAATTGTCAGCACTTTATTAGTCAAGATGGAAAGAATGGTGCGGTGGTGTCGGGCATGTGCGACGAAACAGCCCTCCAAACCAACTCCTCTCGTATCGAAGTGACGGATCCGCCCAACATGCCATTGTCGTCTTCGCATACAATGCAACCGAGATCCGTGGGTGAGGTCGGTGCTTTGGGGGCGGCATCGGCGGCAGACCGTCGTGGTAGTGGCGGACAGAGCTCGGGCGGCAGCTTAGATGGGGCGCCACTCGGGGGTCTTTCGGGTTTCAAGAAGAATGCTCCAGCAGCAGGAGCATCAGGAGCCTCCCAACATCGATCAAAACATGTACCCCTGGCGCTGAATCTAAAACCCGAACGACACAAACCAATAGTAATTGAAACATCTTCTGCCAACGATTTATCCCAACCTACCTCGGAGGCAACGATGAGTTCTTCGTCGGAATCCTCGCCACACAGCCATGTCGACCTTAACACGCCTTCCCACGATCCATCGCCACCCCCGTCTTTGGCCCTCGGAGCACCGCCACGCCTACCGCGTTTGAAACTCGCTGATATACCCGGGGTAGCCTCACCCCCAAGTGCTATCCCTGCAGACTCGCAAAAACAGGAGGAGATGCCTCACCCTCGACAGCCCGGTGGTGTTACCTCATACGGCTTTCCGGGACTCCTCGACATGACCCCTTCACCTTCCCCTTCGACAGCTGCGGGATACCTGCCATTTCCACGCACTCCCACAGCCCGCAGTCGGAGCAATACTGACAACATGTTACCGAAACTGGGCAAGCTGGATACCAAAGGAAAAGACCGGCTGGCGATTGGCATCGCCCCAATTAACACCACCGCCTCCTCGTCGCACCACCTCCCTTCTGCTTCTGCTTCGATTCCAAATAATACACCCCCATTCGACCGTCCCCTCCCAAATATCCCAACGGAGAACTCCACCACTAATACTTCAGCAGCACAACATCCCCAACAGTCAATTGCTATGCCACCAAAGCTCTCATTGAGAACCGTGCCGATAAAAGCGGCATCGCTAGGCGCACCGATCCCATCACCTAAAGTAGCTAGCTTCGGTTTGAGGCTGAAACTCCCGCCATCACCCAGTCGAACGACGTTCAATGGCGGAGGAGTTCCAGCGGGGATGAGCCCAGTGATGTCGCCTATGTCAGGAACATCGGTCTTCTTCACACCGGTTCAGACACCAGCGGACTTCAACACTCTGTACCCATTCACCCCCGCCGAGTCGTCGCATCAGAGTCAACCATTCCAATATCTGGGTCTCCAGCCACCGAGTCCACTCACGCCTCTCACCGCGCGGCCACCTCATTCCCCCGCGTCATCGATAATGACCAACGAATCCGAAGGAGTACCAGCATTCGCTATCTCTACCGTTCTACCTGGATTCCTGTTCCTAGGCCCTGAGTTGACGACATCAGATCAAGTGGAGGAGTTGAAGGGCCTTGGCGTGAAGAGGGTATTGAATATGGCGATGGAATGCGATGCAGAGGATTACGGGCTGGATCTGAAGCGGAGCTTTGAGCGGTATCTGAAAGTGCCCATGCGGGACAATATCGAGGAGGATAGGGTGACAAAGGGCTTGAGAGACGTGTGTCGTTACATTGGTGAGCATGTGTCCTTTTGCCATGCCGACGAGATAAATAGCTAATCAGCTCATCACCTAGACGACGCACGCCTGCATTCTTCAGCAGTTTACGTACACTGCAAGGCAGGAAAGTCTCGCTCCGTAACTGCGGTCATGGCTTACCTCATCCACGCGAACCACTGGCCACTGTCGCGAGCCTACGCGTACGTCATGGGGCGACGCAAAGGCGTGTCTCCTAACATCGGATTCGTCTCGGAGCTCATGAAGTTCGAGGAGTATGAGCTCGGCGGTAAGTCCATCGGTGTGGTGCCCGAGTCCGAGATGAGTGGCGAGGAAGGCTCAACAGCCCCGAATACTCGCAGGGCGCCGGCGAATGTGAGGGATTCGATGCCACCTACGTTTCACCACGGTCACTCTCAGAGCGTGATCGATGGGACGATGATTGGTACGAGCATGATCGGGGTTCCAGTTAGTGCGGGTGGGATTACTGGTGTTGTCGGTGCTGGAGAAGAGATGGAAGTAAAGGATGGACAAGGAAGATATCGACATGCAAGACGAGCACCAGTAAACGAGCAAACATTGCAGCCGCTGAGAAGGGTGTCGAAGGCTGGGTTGGAGAGTTCATGGGCTGAGCAGTAGAGATTCGATTGGGCTTGTGTTTCTTGTTTCGTTTTTTCTCTCTTGTTTTTGTTTTCGTCTCCGTTCTGGTCATCCCTGCATCGTTGTCTTCATTGTCGTTCCTGTGGTATTGGCGGTCATGGTGCGGCCTCTGGACTTTTTGCAGCGATGTGGCTGTGTCTTGATCGTGATATGCCTGCCATCTGCATCTTTTCCTTTTATCCTCTGTATCGTGCTAGCCACCACATGTAACCGAGTGACCTGGTCATTCATTGGATACGAAATATAACTGTTCCAGGGGTCGGAGATATCCGCTCCGCCACTTCTTGACCTTAAATTTTCTTACCATCCCTCCATTCATTCCCGATGTGAGCTTTTCAGCAGAGCCTACCTTCATTCCCTAATATTGCGCATCGCTAGGACAGGTCACGTCTTATAGTCAAGAACCTTCCACATTACCTTACAGAGACCCGCCTCCGCGAGCACTTCCAACAGGCTAACCTTGGCTCCGTTACAGATGTACGCCTTCTGTCAAAGCACGACGGCACGTCCAGACGCTTCGCATTCGTCGGGTACAAGACTGAGCAGGAAGCTCGGACAGCCAAAGAGTACTTTGATCGAACGTTTGTGGATGCCAGTCGAATACAGGTGGACATCGTTGACCCTGTATGTCATTCCTGCTCGCTGCTATGGCGTATGCGGCTTCGATGATAATCAAACTTGATTCATTTGATTTCCAGAGCAAAGGAGAGACGGTATCTTCGCATCGTCCTATAAAACGACCCCGGTTGGATGTCGCCCACCAAGGCGAACCCTCTTTGTCTGGTCGCTCCCTAAGCAAGTCTGACGCCGGCCACATCACGGCCCCAGATCCCGCTACAGTAATTAACGATGACGCGAAGGAGAAGAAACGTAAAACACAGCTTGCCGAGTTCCTTTCTCTGATGGGCCCACGCACCAAATCTCGCGCATGGGACAACGACCAACCTGACCAAGACCAAGACCAGACCGCCAAACTTGCAGTTGAAACCAAACGAAATGGAGAGCAGACATTGCCCGGCCCCATGTCTCACGATGTAGAAATGCAGCCAGAGAATATGTCTGACCTGGAATGGATGAAGAGCAGGATGAAGCGAAAACTCGCCGATGAAAACGATCGCGGCGAGAATGTGAGGCCTTGGACGCAGCCTGACGAAGAACAGGTCCAAGATGAGATCAAACCACCAGATGTGTGCATTGAGGTAAAGTAGTGACCCACAGCCCCCGGAAGACCCCTTTTCCTGATGAGTTTATACGATTTTAAGCCTCTGCCCCTCAATCAGAATAACTCGGAGAAGGATGTCGCACAAATTCTATCGACGGGTCGCCTGTTCTTGCGGAACCTAACCTTCAGCGTAACAGACAAAGACATAAGGGAAGCGTTCGGAAAGTATGGGGACATTCAACAGGTCAGCCTATTCTCCCATTTGTGCGCAATATCATTTCGGTCTGCACAGTTTGTATGATGTCAATCAAGTTAGGGACAACAGAGACCTATCGGGTCCGTGTTGATATCCTTGGGAAGCACTTTTAGTAGAGATGCGAACAATTTCTGATTCTGCTGCCACATCATTATCATTTCCTTGCCTGCCTGTGAGATGATGTGGTTACTCATTCACATCTATCACATCTTGTTAGGTACATATACCCCTTGACCCAGACACTCGTCAACCAAAGGGTACGTCTTAACCTCAATTCCGCGTATCTCTGCGTTGACGCCATCTTACTGTCGTCTAGGTGTCGCCTATGTACGCTTCGTCACTCCTGAACACGCATTGATGGCATATCAGGAAATGGATGGGCGAGATCTCCAAGGTCGGCTGGTACACATCATACCCGCCGTAGAGAAAGCTGGTTCACGAATACCAGCGGAAGACTCACAGAGAAGGAAGAGTCTGAAGGAGGTAAATTCCGCCAAGCGAGTTGCTACTGCGGGAAAAGACTTCAATTGGGCGATGCTGTACATGAACGTAAGCGTCGCTAGATCACCGTTCGCACTAGCGTGTACTGATCTATGATTCGCTTTACGTAGAGTGATGCCGTAGCTGCTTCAGTGGCAGATCGATTGAAGATATCTAAAGGTGACATACTCAATGCGGAAACAGGGACGACAAACCCGGCAGTCAAGTTAGCTCTTGCGGAGACGCATATCATCAATGAGACGAAGAAGTACTTAGAAGACGTACGTTCTTCCTTGATGCTTTGAATGCGCAGATGCTGATTTTGATGCTTCAGAACGGGATTATCCTCGACTCTTCCCAAACTTCCACAACTCGTTCCGCTCCTCGCAGTAACACTACCATCCTTGTTAAGAACATACCATATGGCACAAGTGTAGAAGATCTACAGAGCATGTTCAACATGCACGGCGAGATTGTTAGGCTGCTCCTCCCTCCAGCTGGGACATTGGCTGTGGTCGATTTTGAGCATACCCACCAGGCTGCCAAGGCTTTCAAGGCCCTCGCCTACAAGCGCCTTGGAAGTACTATCATGTATCTGGAGTGGGCGCCGGTTTGGTTATTCAGCTCTGACACGGTGGGAGAGGGGAGTGGCGCCCAGCCTGCGGCCGTCGCTAAACAGCCGCAGGGCGCGGAGGAAATTCAACCTGGCGCTGCAGACCAGCTCTCATCCACGGAGACTGTCAATGCCACAGGTTCGACCTTGTTCGTCAAAAACCTCAACTTCAGTACTACTTCAGAACGACTGGTCTCTGCATTCAAAGGACTCCCCGGTTTCGCCTTTGCGCGTGTCAACACGAAACCGGACCCCAAAAATCCTAACGCGAGGTTGAGTATGGGCTACGGATTTGCAGGGTTCACGTCGCCAAGTGCGGCGCAGGGTGCTATGAAGACAATGCAGGGCTTTATCCTGGATAGCCACATGTTGCAAGTCACGTTTGCTGAGAGGGGAGCGGATGATAATACCAAGGGTGTACGCGCCGCATCGAGTCTTGGCAAGTCCAAAATGGCGAAATTGATTGTCAAAAATCTTCCTTTCGAGGCGTCGAAAAAAGATATCCAGGAACTGTTTGGGTATGTACCACCGCTATGTCCACACTTTGGCCCAGCTGAAATCAGTTCTGTGTTGGACATAGTGCGTACGGCACGCTCAAATCAGTCAGGCTGCCTCGTAAGTTCGACACAAAGACCCGCGGCTTCGCCTTCTTGGAGTTCATATCTCGGCATGAGGCGGAGAATGCGATGGCGACGCTCAAGCACACACATTTGCTTGGCCGCCATTTGGTCTTGGATTGGGCCGAGGAGAACGATGTTGTAGATGTCGACAACTTACGGGAGAAGATTCGAAAGGGTTATGTTGAGGATGGAAAAGCGATCGGCGGCCAGCAGAAGAAGCTGAAGATCGGCGCGGGGCAGGACGAAGAAGATGACGGCATGATGGAGGTATGAGTGATGGGGAGTAGGAGGCGCCATTTCCAGAACCAACCGGCTACAATGTACCAAATTATTAGTGATAAACGCATGTGAAGCCAGTGGCTATGACCACCTGTCGAAATATTATTTCGCAGATTTTTTAGCAACCACGCACTAATATGAGTGGCGAAAGTTGCAAACCGGGGAGGTTGGGTTGCCCTGGCAAAATTCTATCAGGTGGTCTAAGCGGGGACAACTGTGGCTCCAGCGGCACTGATGGGAGCATTTCCATGTAGACGATTCCAAAAATATGGTGGTTGGTCTATAGTAACCACCATTTTGGCCTTGTGTGCTGAGGCGAACCTCCTTGACATCTAGTTTGACTAGTTGTTCGGCGGCGTCGCTTTGGCTTGAGTATAAGGACTCGTACTCAGCAATAGGTCTACTCTAACCTCGGCCACTTTAGAAGACCTTCGGTGCCACGTATGAAGAAGCAAAGTAAGGAAACTACAAACTTGGTGTGGCTCAGATACGACGACTTCGCGTGGCCAAAGGCAACTCGATACAACTAGGTTCTTGACAACAACAAAGGAAGAGTAAGCTACAATACAGACAGTTATCAAAATGATAGATAAAAACAATACACGACACATTGCAGGAAAACCGGATGTAAGATAGGACAGACATTTGGGAAACTGAGGGACAGGACACCGAAAATACGAACAAGTCCATAACCGCTTTCGCAGCTGGGGAGGGAGCAGAAAAGAAGGAAGAAAAAGAAGCGCAAGCGCTCATCCGAAAGGAATGCGAAATCCATCGAACAACAAAAGTAACTGCCGTGATTAATCAAGTGTCAAAACGAAAGAGTAACAAGTGCAAGGAAGCTCTTCCCTACACCGGCACTTGCTCATGCTCGTGTTGCATCATCAAAGGGTGTCGAAGCGCACTGCCGAACCTGTGCTCAGCATCGCCGACCTCAGCACCAACGTCGAGATGCGTTGTAAATGCCGCGCCCCCCTTCAGGCCAGCCAGCCCTTCAGACAGTTCTCCATCCTCCATCGCTAGCAGGTCATAGGCATGTTGCTGCTGGTTTGGATCCATGTCGACCAAATACGAGTTGGCGGTAGTGGTGGAGTTCAAAGATGACGTGTTGTCGAGGCCGAACGAAACACCATCATTGACTGCGGCACTCTGAGGGACAGAGTTCATCCCTACCCTGTTCATATCCAACATATTCACATAAGCCGAATCTTCCCCACCGTCGACGATCGCCTCCATCATCAAGCCCGATGACGATGGTTCACCCATAGGGTCCTCCCCACCAGCGTCGAGGTGTGCGAATGATGAAGACAAGGAGGTCTGGGATTTCTTTCGAGTTTTGATCTCGCCAGAGCCGGTATCATTGCCAAAATAAGGGTGATATCCCGGACTTCCGTTGAGATTGATCGGTAGCGACCCAGGTCTGACCGTCGGCGTCGCGCTTCGATGTCTCCTAATCGGTCCCACCCCTCGGTTCGAGTCAACGCTACTTCCAGAGTCTATAATCCCGGTAGTAATGTCGTGGGCGTATGGGAGTGCAAGGGTGTCATCTCCAAACGCAGCCTTGTGGGACGGAGCGGAGAAGAATGCGGATGAATCCTGCTGTGCCTGATCGAACGCGCTGAACGCATTTAGATGCTTATGCGAAAATCCTTCGGCCGCTGAAGATAATGAGATCGGTTGGAGTGATCCTGCCCTGATGAGATGATGATTGCCCGAGGGGTTAAAGTTGCTTCCGTCAAGAGTGAGACTATGCTTCGGCCGCAGCCTGCCGGAGTTGGAACGATGCAAGAGAGTGTGCGCGTGACGAGTATTAATATTGTGGTGTCGATGCATCTGAGGCGGCAAGTCAGGCGATTGTTGAAATGGCGAGTGGGTTAAGGAAGGTGAACCACCCGCCGTAGAAAGGCTAGGCGCGAGGTCGTATACCATGGGGTTGGTGTTTTCTCCAGTGTGATGGAGAGGGATCGGCACTGGTAGAGACCGAGCATGATGGTTCTGATTAGGGTCGTATAAGTTGCTATCGCTTGACCAGGGATCGTTCAGCGAGCCAGCGGTGAATGCTGACGCTGATAGCCCAGAAGACTCGTCGCTACGACGGAAATCGTTCAAGCCCATAGGTACGCCCATAGTATCCTCATGAACGAGCTCCTGCTTATTGAATGGCGCCATCGGTGTCCTCCTGGTGCTCATGGTACGATGGCCACCTTGATGGCCATCTTCAAAGTCCACCTCGCCCAAGCCGAGCATGCCATCGCTCTCTTCCCCACCTTCCTCATCCTGCCCACTCCGCCCGCTCCCCTCATCGTACTCGTCCTCATCGTCCTCCGCGCTCCCCGTGCCCGTTCGCTTTGCCATATCCATACTGTTACTCTTCATATTCCTTTCGCCCCCGCTATGCCCACCACCACCAGAACCATTGGCCATCATCCCTTCCCGCGCATGCGTCCTCGAATGCTGCGTCAGATTATCACTCCTCGAGAAACGCTTCCCACACGCCTCGCACTCGTACGGCTTCTCCATCGTATGCGTCCTGAGGTGCCTCTTGAGGTGCTCCATCCGCTTAAACGTCCTCCCACAAGGTTGATACATGCATGGAAACATCTTCCCCCCGTTATCCCCATTCAACACCTTGAGCGGTTGCATCATCATGTTGCTGGAGAGGAGTGGGTTGATGTTCTGCGGTTCCTGGTCGTATTGGGAGTGTGACTCGATATGCGGATGGTTTGGGTGTTGGTGAGAGTGCATGGAGGGCAGGGAAGGCGTGTGCATGCGCGAGTTCGGTTGGCTGCGGCCGTTATAACTGTAGAGTTCATCGTCATACAGAGGCACCGACATCTCGTGACGATGAGGATTTCCTTCGTATACCATACTCGGAGATCGTCCCCCTGCGATGTATGGCGACGCCTGATGATGCATGGGTGGGAGGTAGTGTCCATTCCCACCCATCTGAGCGGAATTGGGCGAAGATAATATCCCATGGTTATAATGTATCGAAGGAGCGGAATGGTCGTAAGGGTGGTGTTGTATATGAGCAGGCGCGGATCCAAGGTGGAGGCCCGCCGAGGGAGGTTGTATCATCGTCGACATGTCCGCGTTCGACATCGAGTAGTGGGGCGATTGATCGTACCCGACAGTCGCGGAGGCGTCTTGCCCAAGGTCGGGTGTGCCATACCCTCCATCGTCCTCGTACCTCAGCCCTAGACCAGGGGGAGGAGGGCCTTGTTCCAACCCTGGAGGCCCATCGAGATAATCGTCCTCATGATACTGTTGATGTCTCCTCTGGTGATGCGAGCCATGTGACGAATGATACGCGAAAGCGCCATCGCTCGAATACCCTCCATCATCCGCAAACCTCGAACTTCCATGCGACGAACCCCTCAAGCCCATCGGGACACCCGGCGCCATATTCGTTCCAGTCGTATTATGCCTCGACATCCCCGGTCTTTCAGGTACAACCCCGCTCATCGCAGCATTCCCCGTCACAGGATTCTTCTTCCTTCGTTGCTTATACCCTGGACTGCCTTCAAACAGAGAGAACATCTGAAAGAACGGAGTGCCCCCACTGGTGCCCTGAGCATGTGCCTGAGGGGTCATCTGACGGTTGCGTAAGGAGATCCCTCTTGGCGACGAAGCGTGAACTGGCGGCGTCATAGGTGCCGGTGCTCCATTCTCCAAACCGCTCGACGAATCTTGAAGTTCGGGTGGAGTCGTCGAGGGACTTCGATAATCCCCAAATCCGCTCTGTCCAGCAGCAACGGCACTACTCCTCGACCGACTCGACCTCCCGGGCAAGGCGTCGTGATTCGGTGGTGACAATTCCCCCAGTTCCTCCAGCAATCTAATGTTGTTTACGGCGACGCCTTGATCTTCGCCGATGGATGGACCAGAATGGTGGCTCTCGATCTCCCTCACGGCCCTCTCCAATTCCCCTTCTCCCTCCAGCCCGCCCCTAGCCTTTGAGAATTGCTCGAACAGGGATCGACGCGGGTCGTAATGGAAGGATCGGGCCGGTTCTCCAACGACTTGGGTGGTGGAATCGGTGCCCATCTTTTCCCGCTTGAGGTCTCGTTCAAGGGCATCGAGAAACAGACGGTCATGTGGTACCGAGAACCTATACGAGAGGAGAAGAGTTATTTCGTTAGCAGAAGTGGAAACGAAGGGGGACAGAAGGAATGCTCTCTGGGACGCACCAATAGAACACCTTCTGCTTCTTCTGTGTCCGAATACATTGGTACTTGAAGAGCAAGTCCAAGAAAGGTGACTATGATGTTGAAGGGATTTCAGCCAAGACATCCTCTCCCGGCATCTCGGTCTTGGTTAATTACGCACCTTGGGGTCCTCGAGACACGCATCCGTCCCCGGCTTCAGATTCCTCAAATCTGAGAAAACGCCCTCCTCAAACTTCTTCATATTCCGAACAGGCCTCCCGAACGCGTCGAATCGAAAGACGAGAGCGCGTACGATATCGGTGCCTGTGATGTGGTAGAGCCCATTCCATAAGACGCAAGAAACGTATTCGCCAGATGGGAGGAGGAAGCGATTGAGAGCTGGATGTGGGAGTGGGAGTGGAGTCGCGGAGATGCCGGCCGTATTGTTCGCGGATGTGTTATGCGATGATTCGGAGGGGTCAACCGTGCCCAAGGTGGAGTTGGAGAAATGAGGATCTTGGGAGGACGGCGGTCCACCGGATGCATTCTCAGCAGATGCCGCCCACCGTGACGGGGCTAAACATGGGTGATCGTTTAAGCTTCAGACATGGGTCTCAGCCAGGAATGAGACATAGAGCGTACCGGTTGCAAGGAAGAACTTGAGTCTGTCCAAGTGGGCGAGCATGTCCTCCTCGTGGGCAGTGAGTGGCCTGGGGGCAATGCCGCCTTCCGACTCTTGGCCAAGCCCATATGATGGATAGTCGTTGTGGTAGTTGGACTGAGATTGAGATTGAGGATCGGTGTAGGGATAGCTTGGATCGTCCATGGAAACTTGTAAGAGGTGAAGAGGAGGGGGGGATGGAGGTAGGAGACGGAGAAGGAAGGAGGATATTACGTGTCAGAGAGCAGGCAGTCTCGATGTGCTATGTATGAGGAGGAGAGGTGTGAAACGAGTGCGCTGGCAGAGTAGAGGAGCGGGAGGGGAGAGACACTGATCAGCCAGCTGGAATGTAATGAGGAAGAGAGCGTTCCCTGGCTTATGCCACATTCTGATCTCGTCCGCTTATGTGACCTCTCATCAATTTCGCACCCCTGAATACTGTCACTTAATTGATTGTCACGATCAGGATAAGCCTTCCTTCCCTTTACAACATCGCTTTCGGCTCCAGATCTCCAAGGTGAATTAAATGACAAAAAAAAAATGACCGATAGTCAGCATCGGCAAGCGGATCAAGCGCTTCGGCTAATTTACGACGCGGCGTCTGTTAGTCCGCCCTACAATTCCGCTATTCCGAGGCGGCCATTAAGTCTTGAACCAAGATGTGGTTAAAAAATTCAGAGATTGCCGACCTTTCCGGTGCGTCGGTCGAGGAGTTTCACAATTCGAAGCCCCCTTCTTCGCATGGCATGGTTTATGTGACACCACCCAAAGTATGATGCCCTTGTCTCACCTTACACGTTTCAGCGCCACGTTATCTCCTGAAAATTCAAAATCAAGGCCATGGGAATCGGGCCGTAGCCCTGACCCCATGGTCAGCTGTGGCGTTGGGCATTGATTTTGAAGTCAGAGTTACAAGTACGGCGCAGCCAAGACTCTCCTGAGCTGCTATATATGCACTCGAAACCCACTAGAAAGCCCATGAAGACTTCAAAAAATGACAGGGTACAACCTACCCTTCGGATACAATATGGGCACTTCAACGTAAGTAGTTCAGGGCAGCCTTTCGCTTTTGTCAAAGCTGTCTCGAGCAGGATGAACTGCGGTAACCACCGTGCTTGAGCGCTGCACGAGGACAATTTCGTTCCAGGAGCACTCTAGCGCTGTACACGCCCTGGATCATTTCGCCCTCTCCCAGACGCCACGACCTGCCTTTACAGTTCTACATAGATAGCTCCCAAATCTACTTGACCATATGCATATAGCTGTCCTACTTTCCTCCTTGTGAATGGGCGGATACCCAGTGAAAGATACATTTGAAACCGTGCTCTATAGACGGAGCCCATTCTCCCAGTGCTCTCCCCGAGCTTCTACGCTCTCACTCCATACTTGTTGAACATCTTATCTACCTTTGCAAACTAGCATAGCTTGCATTTGAAGTCTTGCAAACCTATGACACTGTGGAAAATTTTGTACCCTCTTAGGATATGTACGAGGTTTAGTTTTAACTGTTGCTACGCTATGAGATGTATGAGCCCCTTACGCGCAGGCTTAATGGGTAGTGCTACATTAAGGTAAGATGGTTCGCCTACGTGGTATTACCGAAGGAATAGCTACTTGTAGTTAAGTCCTTCCCGGCAATGTTCTACGTAGGACCGGTCGGCCAAATCAATATACTACTGCTGCTACCTTGCTTGCCCTCGATTCTGAGGGGCCTGGGCAAATTGGTCTTTCCGGGCAAGTAGTGACATGGGTTCCGATTTCTACCTTGCGCTCCGTTCTCTGTCGATTACAACTCCGGCAGAGTTCCGCCATAGAATGTTGAGACCTCGCATTCCCGCTTCCCAGGCGTCGGACCTGGGAGAAGGTAACGAATTGAGACGATGCACAACGACGTAACAAGGGGCCCAAGGGACTACTTCCGTCCTCGCTGAGTTTGGCCGGAGCGAAAGCTTGCTTTTCCATTGGTTCTAACGCTGGCTGAGATCGCGTATAACGCTGCGATTAGAGAGGAAGATGTACGGCGAAGCATAAAGTAGAGAAGGCATCGCTTTGGATGACTAAGCGTCGTTTAACCCCTAACCACTCATTTTCTAGCCATGCAAAGCCCTGCTCAGACTCCAAACGAAATCTGGGACCTTATCGCTCACCATCTCAATGCTATAGATCGATCTCACCTTCAAGCTCTATGCCTTGTGACCAGATGGCTCTATGACATCGCTCTACCTCATCTATACTACGATCCCTTCTTGGGCCGTCTTACCCGATCCCGGCCCGCAAAGCTTAAACAGAGGCTGGAACTTTGTGCAGTGTTGATGGCCAACCAACGTATCGCGGACCTTGTGCGGGTCTATCGCTCGGACAACTCAAATGGACGCAACTTCCCGCTCGATCATCGAGTCGAACTCGCGATTCTTCCCCGATTGCGCAATCTGACGTCTCTATACCAACACGCCTCACTCGGTATCTCTGTCTATGAGTGCGTGTCGGACAGGCTCCAGACATTAGAAGTCGATGGTCGTCAAACTCAGCATACACCGGAGGATCTGAAACGGTTCTGGGAATGGCTCGACGGTCAACAGGCGATCCAGCGGCTTTCTCTACAAGGAGTCGGCGCTGTCGACTTCGTAAAATACCCACGTGCGCTAAGGATGCTGAAGACATTGATGGCGGACAGAGAGGCAGCAATGTCAATTCTGCCGGTGAGGAAGGTCAAGCGCTTCTACACGCTTGGAGAGGAATATGACGAATACCTGGACGATTTGATCCCCTTGTTCGACGATGGTTTGAATGTCATTCATCTCACCATACTGGTCTCAAATATACCCCTCGCCTTTGACCTCCTCCGGAAACATGCGAGAGGATTAAGGGTGATCCTTATAAGCCTGAAGCCTGTGACTTCGACGACAGGAGTAAGTCCTTATCGACCAACTATTTCTTCGTTACTGACCAGCCTGACTTTCCTAGGATGACATTGAGGTCAAACGAGCTATCTATCACGCGCTGCGAGGGTTTCCCCACCTTACGGAGCTACATGTTAGTTTCACTCGAAGAGTCACAGGCGGTGGAAGCAACGGAAGGAATAAGTTCTTGCACGCACCGCTGGGTGGGTGTGAGGGATGTCCTCACCTTGCATCGGTCCAGTGGTACATCACGTACATTGTCTTCAACGGAGACCATATGTTACTTTACCGAATTGGACACGACGTCCCCGCCGCAAAATGCGCGCAAAAGCTACAACACGAAGAGCATGGGGACTGGTACAAGGCGAATAAGCTTGACGAGTTTGACGACTGTGGAGAGGGCAAGGTGTTTGGGGCAGAAAAGGGGCTTGGAACTTGGAGCTGATTCCACATCCGATCACCCAAGCTTCTGTCATTGTTCTTCTTCTATTAATCTAGTATAGAATGATCGTATCTTTTTCTTCTGTACCCTGATTGCCTCTTTCACTATTGCTGACGTTCAAAGCCTCTTCCGAGGCACGGTCAATGATTCGGCAACAGCTGGCTCTGAGATATAGCGGCAAACATCCTCATTGGCAAGTAAGCACATGCCACACCTCGGCCTCCGTCAGTCAGCGTGCGCGATTACATCGTCATCTTCCCGGTCCACATTTGGGGATTTCACATATCAACTCCGATCCATGACTGACAGACAGTTTTTCTGCACTGATAATAAGGTCCTTCAATCAGGTCACTTGAATTCCTCGAGGAGCCTCAAGAAGGATTGGTTTAAGCTGTCATACATCTATCATAATTTCACAGTTGCCATGGGTGTCGGTTGATGAGAGTGGAGAACAGCTCCGTATATGTCCGCCGACCGATAGTTGTCATTGCTAGCCGTCATTTTAGGATGACTCATAAGATATGAGGTTATTATGCAGCGAGTGGTGTCATCCACTTGTGAAATGGGTCCTGGCCAACAATGGCTGGAGTCGACCATACCATGCCGTAGGGTAACAGCCACTATGTGTTGGGGCGCATCAAACTTAAATTGTGAAAGAGCGAGCGTTCCCACCGGCAACGCCCCACAAGGCTGGCCGAACTCCGCGACACGTTGCGAGGTCCAACAAGGGTCGCTGAGGTGATCGTAACCGTGCATTGCATTGCAATCTCGATGCAGGAGGTTTGCTGATGCGGTTAACGCGTGTCACTGGCCTTTGCATCGAGGTGGACCGCAATCATGCCCAACACTCATCAAAACAGGGCGCGCTGACAATAAGTGTTGGGCCCTCATGAGGCTTGGAGGGCACGAGTACGACTGTACAGCTCACGGATTTCTAACACGCATGGTAGAACCTCGTGGACGGACCTACTTGAAACATACCATAACTTGTATTTAAATCATCTGAAAATCATTTACCAACTTGAAATACTCCATTGCTTCGTGGTCTTTAGGAGGTAGGACCCTGGCTTCCACACGAGGGACCTCCTGTCGAACTCTCGGCATGTCTTAACCGATGTTCCGGATCCCCGAGTACAATTACAGTCATCGAAACTGTCGTCCGGTGTGGCGAACAGCCCTGTATCCACGGAGGGAGAACGGGAATCAGGAGTGCACAAAGAAAGACTAATACGGGACTGGACGGGGGTGCCAAGGTCGACGGTCTGTGCAGCATCAAGAACCCGGAGGTAATATACTCCTAGGTGCCGTTCCGTTCCCAGGCCGAGACTTCGAAGAAGTCCAAATTTGAATCTAGATTTCGTGGGATAATTAGGGTGAGGTGGGTACGGTGGTTCAAGTTGAGCGAATTGAACAGTGAATGCCACCCCGCCATGCCCGATCGTTAGAGATCGGGACATCGGTTGTGTATCGAGTCCGAGAGGATACAGTACTGAGAGATACAAGGGTGTGGCAGTTATGATGATTCGCCTTTGACGGTCATTCCCTTTGTCCCTCTCAAAGGGAAGGCCGTGCGTGCCATAACAATGGACTGCCCCGAAAGAGAGATAACAAATGGAGTCAAGCAGCGATTTGAATCCTTTGTCCCCGATGCCCCAGGTACCGTATATTAGACGGCGGTATCCCTTGATGTGGCCTCGTTCCAGTTCCCCCCTCTCGCTCGCTACTAACCCCCGCCCCCAATGAGAACTGAAATCCCAGTCTTAAGTTTCCTCGTCCTCCCTCTTCTCCTTCTCCCGCTACATACCCAATGGAGGACTCGCAACATCGCAACACTCACCATCATTTTGAACCTCTTCTTCACAAATCTTATCCGTGGCGTCAACACGGTAAGTGATATCGATGCACTGGGAAAACCCATCGGTACTAACTACCCTTCAGATCGTCTGGTCTGGGAGTGTTGTTCCCAAATTACTCGTCTGGTGCGACATTAGTGCGTTGTTTTATATCCATCTGTCCTATCGCGCCCGTCGCTCATTGTACATACAGCTACGAAGTTCAGCATTGGAGCCCAAGTGGCAATTCCAGCCGCCAGTTTCTGGTCAGTCTGACCTCAAATAATCACACGAACCCTGGCGCTTATTTCCCTACGTTCGCAGCATCACCAAGCACCTTGAAAACATCGGTATGGCGATCGAATCTAGATTTTCTAATTCAAAACTAATCCCCTCTCTCACTATAGCCAGCCTTCGTCAAACAATTGAGACCACGAAGGACAGACGGCGTCGCAAGATATTTGAGATATGCTTGTGCGGTGTCTTGCCCTGCGTGATCATGGCGCTGCATTATGTTGTTCAAGGTCATCGCTTCGATATTGGTGAGTCGAGAAACCCTCCAAATTCATAACACGAGAAGATCATATTCTGAGAAATCACTTCAGCCGAAGACTTTGGTTGCATTGCAAATATTTACATCTCCTGGCCGGCCATCGTCGTTTTATATGTTCCACCACTACTCCTTGCGCTTGGGTCTCTAGTCTATGCTAGTATGTCGTCTTCTGCTCTACACCGCGTTCGCATCTAACCTATTTCTGTAGCTTTGGCCTTCTACTGGTTCATGAAACGCCGTAATCAATTCGCCGAGCACCTTCGGAGCAGCAACTCAGGACTGACTTCCTCAAGATACTTTCGATTAATGGCCATGGCCGTCACAGAGATTGTGATCGAGACAGGTTTGGCAGGTTACTTGTTCTGTACGTACGCCATATCACCTTGGATTATCTCGTCATCTCATCTCAACTCATTTTCATTTTCATTTTCATTTTCATTTTTGATTTAGCGTTGCAATTCCAAGCCATCTACCTTCGAGACTGGGACAACTGGGCCGACGTTCACAGCAATTTCTCTAGGATCGCCCAATTCCCTACGGTCCTTCTTCCGGACTATTATTGGAATCGACTCGTCTTGAACTATTATATTGGCCCGATCTGCGCTTTGGATTTCTTCATCTTCTTCGGGTTAGGTCAGGAGGCGATGAAGGAATATGGCCACATGATCACTTGGCTTAGGATACATGTTTTACGCGAGAAGATCAAGCATTCGGAGAGCGTCCTCCCAACATGGAGGTGAGTGTTAGGAACGAACGGCTCAACCAGCCCTGGGTTGCAACTAACCTTCTGATGCTCTTCACAGTGCTCCCCAACGGATGGCGCGCGTTCACCTTGACGATCTGGATATGGTCAGCATGGATGAGAAGTGGGATACGGGAGCTGAGGACCTTGATGGATCTTCGTCGATGCAAGACAGTCGCCCTTCATCCCAACATACCGAGACCGACAGTCAAGCCCCACCCCGGCCCAAGTCCGCTCCTCCAATCAGACCTGCGTCATCGAACCTTGACGGACCTAGAGCGTTCTCTCTCGATATTCCTCGGCGATAAGCCAGTATCATTTCACATTCCTTCTTAATTTCTTTTTCGATCTCGCTCCGTTATTCTGTATTGTCGAGGATTCAAGGAAAGTTGACTTACAACTTATGTACTATTATACGTTTGCGATATATACACAAAATATGAACCACCATATAGAGGCGAACTGAAGCTAGCTGGGCTTGTGAGATTTTTTTTTGGATTCCTTTTCATCTCAGGAGCGGCGGCTGGGATGCAAAAAACATAAACCAGGCTGAAAAGCGATAACGAACTTCACCAGCATAAAAGCATGCATATCAGGCTACATCCTGCCTTCTTTCCCTGGCTGTACTGTGTCGCGTCAGGGGAAGGTGGTCTGCCTATCTGAAGCAGCTTGAATAGCTATTTCCAGTTATATGGTTCTCAGTATCTGTTCTGGATACCGTACCAAAGAACGGAAAGAGTATCTTCGCAAGTTGTAAGACAAGTCGTCAGGGGGAGCGACGGGGGTCTGCGAGGCGGGAGGAGATCCAAGTACACCGCCGAGAATCCCATTCTTGGAACGGATCATCGGCATAGAAGGTCGGTTGGGCTGTCAAAAAATTGTGGGACATCACGTTGCTCAAGCATTATCTGGATATTCGATTGTGCAGGACCCTTTTGTCACATCAAGATGAAGCCAGGTAAGACCATTTGTTACATAGGGCCGCATGATTTATGAGCAATATGTGATATCCGCTTGGAGTGAGGTGCGACACGTTTGAGCCACGCCTAGTGACAACTTGTCAAAGAAACACAGGTATCTTGTGGGATGCTTGGGAGGCAAGGGCAAGTGCGGATATCGAAGCGGGCATGTAGAATGCGAGAAGCACTTAATGCAACAGGGGCGTTGGCGTTCGCAATGAAAGTAGTTGCTCCATGGGTACAAAAAAAGCAATACACTATAAACATTTGACAGGTCTTTGTTTGCGTTCTTCGCGGCGTTGCCACCTGGACGGACTCACTCCCCACCGTGAATTTGCTCCTCTTCTAGGATTGATGTCATATCCAGCGCTTACGCCTTCAAGACCAGCTCCGCCGGCCCCGAAGCGGCGTCCCAATGATACGAAAGTGTACTACCCCGCAGATACAGGTATTGGAGGGTCTCCGGAACAACCGTCAGGATCAGGAGGATCCGGTCAGTCAATCTTGAGGAAAGGCTTTGTCAATGTCAAGGAAGATGGATTTGCCAGCTGGCTATGGAATCGGAAGTGGTTAATTCTGCGTGACCAGACGATGAGTTTTCATAAGAATGAGGTATGTCTTTGGACCTTCCGCGATAGCTTCCCCCACTGGACTTAAGCGCCCCCTCAAACTACAAGAACGCCCCTCCAGCTACTGTCCTACATCTGAAGGACATAACCAATGTGGAACGAACCGATTTAAAGCCCTACTGTTTGCTGGTCGAAACAAAGGACAGACGTATGCATTTATCCCTGAAGAACGATGAGGAGGTGTATGGGTGGCAGGACGACATCTACTGCCGCAGTCCACTCATGGGCGTCAGTAATCCCACTAACTTTGTACATAAAATCCACGTCGGGTTCGATCCGATCAGTGGTGCATTTACGGTATGCTCAAGCAGCTCAACGATTCGTTGCCAAGGGGCTCACCCTAGGTATTATGTCCGCAGGGTCTTCCAGAGCAATGGACAAGGCTGTTGACATCGTCTGCGATCACCCGCGAGGATTACGCGAAGAACCCGCAAGCCGTGCTGGACGTCCTCGAATTTTACACCGATCATCAGAAGAGAGAATACGAAGAATATGGCGTAGCACCGAACACGAGCGCGAAGCCTCCACCACCGCCAGCAGCGTCGGCCTCAAGGGGATTTCCACCACCGGAAGCTGCACGGTTTAAAGCAGGAACTGGCCTTGCTGGTGCCACAACGGCCCAGGATACAATCCCCAAGGCCACACACCCCGCTCCCCCGCCTCCTGAAATCAAAAAGCCTGTTATACAACCGGCCACCTCAGGACAAGCCCAGGCTCAGGCTCAGGCCCAAGCTCAAGCCCAGACGCAGCGCTCGCGGCAACAACCACCTAAGAACCGAGTAGAAAGGCAGGAACCCGATCAAGGATCGACCCGGGATCGGGATCCAACTCCTGCAGCATCAGGACATGATGTCGGACGCCGTGCTTCCATTCCTCAAGCGCAAGTGGTGGATCAAGGGGTGTCGGGAGACCCGAGACCAGTCGAGAAGCAATCACCGGAAACGCAGACCAACGCCAATGCAGTGAGCCCGGCCGCTAGCAATCAAGGTGTTGCTGCCGCAGCAGCGGCTCTGGAGAGCAAAGCAAAACCACCCCGGGACGCAGAAAGACGGATTTCTACTCTCAGCGAGGCCCAGATCATGGAGAAACTACGTCAAGTTGTTAGTCAGGACGATCCGAAAGCCTTGTATGCCACAATTAAGAAGATTGGCCAGGGGTACGTTTTGCTTTCCGTTTGTGATGGAATCCATTGCTTAATGGGCCGCCCGATCCCAGGGCTTCGGGGCATGTATACGTCGCCAAAACACTCGCAACTGGCAAGAAGGTCGCTATCAAACAGATGGACTTGGCGCATCAACCACGAAAAGAATTGATCGTCAATGAGATCCTCGTCATGAAGGAGTCTCAACACCCAAATATCGTTAACTTCCTCGAATCATATCTTGTGAAAAACACGGAATTATGGGTCGTCATGGAATACATGGAAGGCGGGGCTTTGACGGACATAATCGAACACAACACTCTGGAGGAGGACCAAATCAGCTCAATATGTCTTGAAGTAAGGCACAACTAGCTCCGACGTTTATCTAATCTACTGACGTTTGTTCTGGCCGATGTCTAGACATGTAAAGGCCTCGGCCACCTGCACCTTCAAAGCATCATCCATAGGGACATCAAATCCGATAATGTTCTACTTGACGCACAGGGCAGGGTGAAAATAAGTAAGCATTGTCGTCATCTGTTTCATAGCAACTCTGACTCCCTCGTTCTCCCCATTAGCCGACTTCGGGTTCTGCGCAAAACTCACCGACCAGAAGTCGAAGCGGGCTACTATGGTCGGCACTCCGTACTGGATGGCACCTGAGGTCGTCAAGCAGAAAGAGTATGGGGCAAAAGTGGATATTTGGTCATTAGGTTCGTCTCATTTGAGCCTGTACACTGCGCGATATTCATATGTCGGATCAGGTATCATGGCGATCGAGATGATCGAGAACGAACCTCCTTATCTGGACGAAGAGCCTTTAAAGGCTCTGTACCTAATCGCCACGAATGGAACTCCGACGCTGAAGAACCCCGAGAAACTGAGCAGGGAGTTGAAACATTTCCTCAGCGTCTGCTTGTGCGTGGACGTCAAGAGCCGGGCTAGCGCAGAAGAATTGTTACAAGTAAGCCCATTTATTTCTGTTATGGAGTTTTGTCTGACCAAACACCCCTCCTTCATAGCATGACTTCTTCGCAAGACCTTGCGCCCTCTCCGGTTTGGCGCCCTTACTTCGATTCCGCACCAAACAGCCTGCGTAATGGCCGTGGACAGACATAGACGTTATCGGCTCGTCATCCGCTTTGTACTATATTATACCATCCTTCTACTCAACGGCCTGTACCAGTACGAGAACTAAATACAAGGCCCTATGTGCATATTGAACAGAAGACAAGATGGACAACAGATCGTGTTCTTCCATGCTGGCGCTCGGGCGGGCTCACGCTGCTGTTAAGCCGCACAGGTCCTGGAAACTGTGTGCAGTCCGTGAACACCCACAACACAGAGCATTGTGAGTATCCATTGCACTTCAAGTCAGAGATCCAGCTGAGCCTACTCGGGCTGTGGACGTCCTTCCCTGATACGATAGAAGGGTGGTGCTAAGATAACTCCCAGGTCTTAACCTATTCCATCTCGTCGTTGTCTCACCTCGCCTTCTGCGTTCTCGATGCTCCCGAAATTATATAGTTGTGGGGACAATGGAAGCGACCCCCCGGTTCCACTGGGCGCGGCTGTGGTCGCACCATCCGAGTAACAGACCAGTAAGGGCCTTTTCAGCGCAACGGAGATGAAAGGTTCGAACCTGTCTTGATCTTCGTCGTTGCTATGAACGGGCGCTTTGCCTTTGTGATCAACAACGAGCCTGACCTACCGCCACACGTTTCGCCAGTACAATGGCGTTGACCCTAGGCAACCGTACGCAATGATGCTCAGGATCCGGTGGTTGGTTCAGAGTATGCGACGAGGCAAGTCAAATGAAGTACACAAGCCCGATGTATCGTTTGAATCCCCCATTCTCTCAAAGAGTCTTCCTCTGTCACGAACGACGAGGGAGAAGCGAATCAAAGATATCCAGTGTCCTCCACAACAAGAGGTCTGGCGACATCTGCACGGGAGACAATGAAACCAAAACTTTGTATTTCAACGAGTCCTTTGATTACTTCATTTTTTTTGTTATAAATTCCAGAGCTTTGGTCGATAGGTAACACAAGATGAAAAAGGCAAGATCAAGGGGAATCCAAAAAAAGCGATTCGATGGATCCAACGAGGGATCCGAGTAAAAAGAACAAGACTCGAAAGAGACATGGGAGTCTATACATGAAGAGGCGGGAGCCAATGCAATGCCGACTATGCAACGAAGGAAGTAAAGCAGGCGACACGATCGCGACGAAAGTGAAATGATGGCGTTGCAAGTGCTGTAACATATTTCTTTTTTGGATTTGATTTGATTATCGATTTTTCTTCTTCTCTTTAATTGTGACCAAAGGACATCTCATGATCGGTCTCTGCCTTGGTAGAGATCGCCCCATCGGCCGTCCAATAAGGAAGTGACGGAAGCATGGGCGGATGAACGAACCCAAGTCCCTGATCTTGCTGCGAATCAGTACCGCTCTGCACGACATTCCCAGCGTAGTTAAACGAATAAGGCGTGGACATCGGGACCTGGAACGGTTGATCCCACATGCTCATCGTATCGATCTGTGCTGCAGTAGGGTTGGCGACGGGCCCAAACATGACATCACTATTATGCGGCGACCCCCCTTGGCCGACAGTGGGGGTGGAGGAAGCCGCCTGTCTGCTGTTGACCGGCTGCTGTCGCTGTTGCTGCGACTGTCGTTGTTGGTTCGACTCGGATTGGCCTTGAGTGGTGGCGTCCGAAGCGGGTGGCGCACCGCCATAGAAGTAACTGAGTGAGAATGGTCCAGGATACTGAAGGGTCTCCTGATACGTCGCTCCGGGCGAAAACGTCATCCCACCAAGCATCGGATCAACACCGCTATCCGTCATCGAGTGATTCATGCTCATCAAGTCAACGGGACTGTTATCCTGCCCCCCGACACTATGAGACGATGAGGTGTTATATTCGAATGAATTGGACGTGGGGGCATATGGGCTCGTCGAAGGGCGACCGTTCGGACTATGTCCATGTTCTGCCGGAATATTGAAGGATATCTCATCTGCCCTTCCCCTATCCCTGCGGGACGGACCAACAGCGCCCACGGGTGGCGGGGTGGGAGATGTGCGACGGCTCGCTCCAGGACTCGCGGACGGCGTCTCCGAGGAAGTTCCCCTACGAGAATCATGCCTCGATCGTTTACGAATGACGTCCGATTTCATCGAAGAAGGCCTTCTCTCGCCGTGCAGTTTCAAGCTAAGATGGCCAGAAACATAGAATCCCATGATCAGCACCAACGTGGTGGATTAGAACACACGTGCGATGAGCGGGGCACTCACTATAGTCCACAGCTGATTCGATGGGCATAAACGCGAACGATAAGACGCGAAGGAATGAGATCTTTGCGCGGTGCAGCACAACCCGCATCGAACACACTCACGCATTGCAGAGCGTCTTCCCATCCTCGTCCTTCCTCCACAGGGGCGTAGCGATCGTAGCGCAATTGTAGCATGACACTACTCACGTGTGCCAGAAAAAGGAACAAGAGGAAGATGTCAGAAACCCCGCAAGCAAATCCAAGCCGTATTGTCGGCCGAATGACGGGTATGCTCACCTGGTTCTCCGGTCTCATCGCTAGCCCCGCCTTTGGAAGCCCAACCCGGATGACGGGTACCCCCCTCGCCAGTAGATCCTCGCAGACTCTTGGGTCGAGGACGTTTATGCAGCTGCAAGAAATCAAGCCACAGGAGTACATGCACCAAAATCATCAACATCATATTCCCACTCAGAAATGCGTATATCGTGAGTCAGACAGACTCTCGCTCTCACCTTGGCGAACAAGCCACAAGCGTTGCAATTCAACTCATCATTCAAACCCCTCCTCCAAAGCGGAGTCGAGTTCGCCCCACAATTTGCACACTCGGATTTGACGCCTCCAGGAGCTGAATTTCCGTAAGAGGCTCGCGCATTCCTCGGAGCTGTGGCGGATGGTTGACGTCCGCCCTTCTTTCCCTCGGGAGCGTTCGTCGTCGAGTATCTCCGTCTTATGACATGATGGGAAGGGGCGGGGGCGGGAGAGGGTGTAGGCGAGGGTCCTGGGAGCATGGATCCCTTGGGTAGGGTAAGAGGGGCAGGGAGTGAAACGTCATCACCGATGTCTCCTCCGGACTTGTTCGTGACCGGAGACATCGCAAAGATGGCGGGACTGGCGGGAGCGGATTTCGAGGGGAGGAGAGTGAGCGTAGCAGGGGATTTCGTCATGGGTGACATGTAGTCGGTCTCCTCCATCATATCTTGGCCGTCCATATCGTACTCGTCTTGAACGACATCCAACCTTCCGGTGGAACGTACGCCCTGCATGGCATCTGAGGTGGAAGCGAGCGCGGGCGATACTACGACAGGCGTGATTTGCAGACCACTGAAGGAGGACATGGAGATGGCGGAGACAGGCGTAGGGACGGATAGCGAAGAAACACTATTGGTGAGGTTTGACGAGCCGTCCTCGTTGTTCCACCCTCCGCTCGTAGAGGTCTCCACGTCGCTATTGCACTCAGCGTTGTTCATCAACTCATCCAACGCGAACTCGAAAGTCGGACGGGCGATGCCAAACACGTCCGCGTGATTGTTGGAGTTGGCCAATCCAGAGAATCCAATGGCCTCTCCATACGTGTTTCCTTGCTTGACCGAGGGAGTGGGACATAGGAGTGCAATGGGCGTAAAGTCGTTCTCGAAGTGGCTAGGGAATCGCAACACGTTCTGTTGCTGCTGCTCAACCCCTCGCTTCTGCTTCTGAGTCGGCTGCTTGGAAGTACGTGACATTCCGGTCATGGTGGGCATTCGCACTTCGGGCGAGGAAGGGCTGATGGGAAAGGCGGACATTTGTGAGGTGACGGACGAAATAGAATCGTGATGACCACGGTAATGGGTACGGTCACCCGTCTCGGTCGCGCTGCCCGTGTTTCCCGATGATCTGATGAAGGCGGAGGTCGGAGTGAGGGCCGCATCCAGCGGGTTGTTGAAATTGGTGTCGATGACCAATCCCGTCGCAGCACTATTGATGACTTCCATGCTCTCGTCAAACTCGTCTTTAGGCGCATAAGTCCTGGCGTGTTGATGCGACCGTTTGTTCGCAGGTGCGGATGATGTGGAAGTCACGACCGTGGCGCCGGGGGTCTTGTTCGTGGTAGGGTCGACGGGGAAGGTGAAGGTCATACCCTTAATCCCAGTCCGGCCGAGATGTTTCTCCTTCTCTTCAGCTCGCTGCCTCAGTTTGTCTGTCGATTGATTCCGTCGGAAATCTGGAGCTTGAAGTTCCTCGATAGACCTGAGGGTAGAGAGGGCGCGGACGCGCGATACGCAATGTGAGGTCAGCACTCAGCCCGGCTACCACACAGCCACTCCGTCTCAGGCCAAGACAGTGGCTAATAGGTAACTCACCTGCCCTTGTCCTTGTCGAGGCGTTCACCCATGTTCTTAGAGAGCTTTTTGAACTCGCGTTTAGACTTGGCGTTGTCAGTCTCGACCATGAGGTTGTGGAGGTGCCACAAGCGCCAGCTCAGGTTCTCGAGACGTTGCCCCTGTTCCAAGTGCGAGGCGACTGTAAAAGATGTAGCAAGGACGGAATCCCCATAGTCCAGTTTCGATTTGAAAAATAGGAGTGAAAAAGGAGAGAGATGGCTTTAGAATTGGGCTTTATTGCATTGATATTCAGACTGGGGGAGGGGACTGGCCTTTGGTGCACACCCGCCATGTCTTCGTCAATGCATCACTATCCGATAAGTTACTGAAGGGTGAAAAGGACTTGTTCCCCTGAAATATTGATGAGAGCACATTGAGCCTCGGCAATGAGGTAGGTATTGACGTTGTGTGTGGGGGTGCTTCCGCGGGATATCAAAGCCTTACCTTGAACTTGAGAACGAAAGGAGCCATGAATGGAAACAGGTAGATGTACAACGGGCAAAGAGAGGTTGGAAGGTGAGTTTCTGTTTGGGTGATGGCAGCAGGGAGGGAGAACGTGCAAGGGAACACTACCAAGCGGCGGATGAGACTTGGACTGGACAAGGGGGGGTCAATAATGATGTCCTGGAACAAATAACTACTTCCTCACACTTCTCTTCTAAAGAACCCAGTTTGGTCCCAAAAAGCCCACAAGTTTGCACAGTATGGCCTGGGCAAGTCATACAATGCGTTGCTGTCGAAACTCTCTGGCGTTGGGGGTATTACTGGAAGACTCATGTCGTGCCCGCCGGCAAAGCTTTTAGTGCCAACGGGGCAAGCGCTTGACCACCGACGCCCAGGGCCCTTCACGGACGGGGCGCATCATATCTCAGTACCCCAAGGCTACGGGCGGATCCCTTTCCGTGTGTATACGATAAAGAATTCAAGGGGCCATCCTGACATGAGGCTTGAAGGGAGGCTTGAGATTGTCAGGCTGGCTGTGCCGATAGCCGAACCAACTTGAAGGACCCACTCATTCCCCTGATTATAAGTCCAAATATTACAATATGAATCGTCGCGTCGCTCGTCCTGGACTTGACTTGTAGCAACTTGCAACTCCGCCGGCTTTGGTACCGCCATCCAATCTGGAGCTTCCTCGAAGGACACCACACCTAACGTAACACACTTCTGTGCTGTCCTCGGGAATCCAGGAACCTGCTAAAGACCAGAATTGAACCGTAATCTCGCGCCGGGCTCCTTCTTCTCCAGAGTTATTTGGCCATGAACTGCCGCTTCCTACCGACATGATTGGCTATGCTATATCGGGGACTTCAATGGTGCGTGTCAACTAGCGGGGGCCTGTCAACCAGTGAAAGCCAAGCTCGAAGTCGCCTCGTTGCTCCCATGTGGGGGATTGGCTGCTCCTAAGGCGTCCTCGTGTTCTCACCTCTGCCGACACCCGAGCTACAATACAAGCACCGACCTCCATACACACAGTCGTCGCGATATATCCCTTGATGCCCCGAAATGAATGGTCTAGTCCGATCCAACGCAGTTAGCAAACGCCCGGGCGATTGAAAAACGTGGTATGCGCTATCGCGAACCCAAATTGCCATTCCGACCCTGAATATTCGACTGATACCAAACACTCGGAGCGGACTTGGCTCACCTTCAGCACCCAGTGGATACCGGGCTTGAGAAGCGCCCACCAATCAGTGTATTTCGAATCGACGAACGTTAGTTAGGCTTAGTCTTTCATAGCCTGGCCATCATCAAGTTTCGCAAGTCTCTGGAAGAGAAGAACCTTGACATATGAATTGACTACTGTCCGGTCAAAGCTGCCGTAGCATCCCATCATTCCCAACGTAAAGAGTCTATGCAGGTGGCGTACACTTCTCTGCTACCCTGTAAGTATAATTTACAGCAATTAGCGAACATTTCGAACGAATCGCCTTCAAGCTAGCCAGCCCCGCCCATGTCCCGTTTGAAACACGAAGTGCAATGCAAATGCAATGTTGCGAAGGAAACTGTCAGTACCGTCCTGTGTGAAATGGCATAGCTTCCGTGATTCGCTCCCTCCCCACTAAATCGGCCGGAAAGAAGCTAAGTAAAAGAGCCTGCGCCTTTCCCCATGGAGCGATGCGGAACGACGACCGGATCTGCAAAGGGCGACTCGTGGTAGGACCGTTACCCCTAAAGACAGTGTGACACACCTCTATAGGTACTTACGGTCATTCATTGAGCCCCCAACGATCGGGGAAGAAGAGAGCGAAGATCGTCTGAATGCCGACGTAAGGGGGGGTTGACTCGACATTTCAACTATGTTGCGTCTGGCAGTTCGGTATCATCCGTGCTCCTGTGGCGAGGAGAATGCCGAGTGGTCGAGATAACAGCAAGCTTCTTTCCGGAAACTTGACTTTCCAGTCTTCTTGGATGATCCGACGCACGCTGGATGTTAAGAGAAGCACGTGTGCATGGGAGGTCCCAAACGCCTCGCCAATTCCTGTCCCTCCCTCCCATCATCAGCCAAGGCCGCACTTCACTTTGAGTGATGACAGCGTCCGCAGTTGCTGCGGCTCCCAAGTATAGCACGTTTGAAATAAAGTACCTACTTTTATCCCTCGGTTTTTTGTGCCATTCATCGGCATTTATTTCTGGCGTTTCCTCCTCAAAAACTTCCACCGATCACTTTGAGGGCAACGCATTTATTCCATGCCTTCTTGCCTCCTTTAAAAAAAGGGCGGGCTTCCTTCTGTATAAGCCTCGTGTAAAAAGGTGCGTGCGTGGCAGCGTCGTTGTAACAAAATTGCCGCATTATGGGGCTCACGTGAATCATCTGCGATCATTCATCTGGTTGCTGCTCTTCGTTTCGTTTCGTTTCGTTTCGTCTCCTACTCCCGCCACGTTACTGCTTAATAGGGGGTAAAGGGTGTGAGCACATATCAAGGAAATATGTATTTACTTCTCTGCAAAAGTGGCTCAAGAGGCGCAAGACCGCGGTGCTGTCCTTGTCATATTTCCCAGCCTTCGGTTTTAAATACCGCTTCATTGTTGCGAGCACCGGTGAACAAAGAATAATTGAATACGGGAACACAATTATATGCCTGAACTGATGAAACATTACATTCAATAATAGGGCGATTTCCAGGACAACTTAATTGGGCGCCCGGCTAGATCGGCGAGCGCGCCGTTACACAGCCGCCACACGTAGGCATACAACATAGGACACGTCACGAAAAGCCCAAGAGCACAAGGACATCGTAATGTTCGTTACGCATAGATTGAGGATACAGAAAGTCGACATGATGGGCATATCCAAAATCTCGTCGGGAACGTTCGTTAAGTGATTGGGGAATTGATCGTGGTGGTTGCAGCAGCAGGCTGTGTCGCAGCGGCAGGTTGAATCCCAACAGAGTTCGTCACTTTTGATCCGGAGCTATCACTGGGACCAGTGGGCGCTGGCATTATCGATGTCGACGTCGTGAAGGAGTTATTGTGCTTTCCCGCCTGCGTCCCACCGACGGCGCCTCCCACGATCGCTCCAATGACGACGATGGTCAAGATTGCAATCACGATCTTGCCCGTCCGTGTCCTCCAATACGGTACACGACGTACGTGGTCTGATGATGATGTGTGTTGGTTTAGTGGGGCGTCGGTGGCCTTCTCTTGGCTTGTGCTAGAGCGGTTGGGGATGGATTGGGATTGGGGTCGTTGCTGTTCGTCATCGCCCAGGATCTTGACATTGTAACCTTGCTGGGTGAGGGAATAGAATGAACGTTAGATACGCAAAATGGCCTCAATCATATTTGGTTGGGATGGGGACTATATATACCTGCTCTTGGGCTTTACTTGCTGCAGGCACGTTTTGGAGTAGCCCACGATCGTAATCCATCCTATGGTTTCAACCAGGAGTTTGATAAGGTCGTTCGTGCGATAGAATTATTGCTGCAGGGTAGCAGGAGAGGGAGTCTTAGTATTGAAGTGGGATGATAGTGTAGTGCCAGGTGGTGGCACGGTGGGCTGGGATCGCATTAGTAACTTGCGGCACAGCCTGTGGCATCCCGTTAGACTTTAATAGATATGTAGAGCAACCTCTCTGCCAGCGCCTAGATCGTTTGCTCTTAAACTACTAATCATGACTAGTTCAATATGAGATACCTTTCGGCGGCTAATGAGCTCTCATCGTCTGATAAGGATAGCAACAACCCACCGTCCGGGAGTCAGCATTTAAGGGAAAGAAGCATTGATACCGGACCCTTTATCAATGTCAACGCTCATGACTGTTGTAATTTGATAGAGCTCCCCGACCCTTCGGGGAGTGACCGCCGTGGGCAGCAGCCAACTGCGAATTTCACTGGGTTGCCTGCGTTGATATTCCCTATTGCATACTGTGTCTACGTACGCACATGAACGCATACGAATTTTCTGAATATCCCTCGGCGTTGAAACGTCATTCTAGAAGCCTGGCCGAATTGCGAGAAAGCCCGTAGAGACCCTGACTAAGCCAATCCCCTCCACCTCACGATGTCCTTGCGTCACTTAGTCAGTAGCCGCCGTTCTGTTTTGCGTGTGCCCGCCAATCGTAAGCGCCGGGTCCCGTTCTGGTACATTCCAACGGAAACAGAAACGCGCGGTCGTTTCGCCGGAAAGGCAGTGAGTCCTTCACGGGACCGACATGACTCCAAACTTTAAAACTCCGCCACTATATATACTGCGCGGCTTTCTGTGATCCTTTCTTCCCCTCTTCCAACTCGCCCACATTATACAGACTCACAACAAGCTTTCTGATACAACTAACAACGAAACCTGTATGCTCAGCTACCAAGCCCAACAAAGGCACTATCCATATCACCAACAGCAACAACAAGTGTACGGCACTCGCTCGAGTGACAGGGGCGATCAACGTCACCAACCCCAACGACTCGCGAGTCAGCAATCACACAGGTTAGCTCTTGGTCAATCTCAGACTGAAATCGAACGATCCTCAAGTCCAATGTCAATCGACCTTAGTAGTTATGCTTCCCATGACGACACGGCGGGCATCCGGCGCTCCAATGCCGGCCCTGAGAATTACGCGGCCATAGACGAGCACGACCTTCACGCAACCCCAGATACTCTCTGGAACGATACCCCAAAGACTCTGTACAAGACCAGTCCTGGTACGGAAGTAGGAGACTGGGACCACGCAGTGGGAGACAGTGATGATGAAGACGCTCTGGTCAAATCCTCATGGCATGCATGGCCGGTCGAACCGGCGCTAATCTCCGCATTCATTCCCTCATTTCGGGGGTACGCCGTGGACAAATCGATGCTGGGCGAAATCAATGGACCATTGCGCCATCCGGTCCAGACCTTCGCTATGCAGCTGAATGAGGATATCAGGAACGCCGCGCTCTTCCCCTCTTCTCCTAGCCCTGCTACTCCCGTTCTTCCTACGCCCGCACCTCTTGTGACCTCTGCCTCATCCCCTCAACACACTCAACCCCAACCAGATCGTGCCAGTGACGTCACCCCACAGACTTCCTCTCCAGTACAACCCGTCGTCCGCCGCCCATCGCTACACCTCCGACCTCCTCTGCAACCCATTGATCCTTTCTCTCGCCCATCCGTACCCCAGCACAAATCGGACCCGGTGGTCATCGCCGCGCCAATGTTACTGCAGTCTGTGATGCGACAACCGCTCATGTCCGAACTCACCATCTCACCAAGGGACCTTGTGCTACCCAACGCCAAGTTCGAGTTCGGATTCGATCCAGACATGATGGTAGCGGGGCTGGAAGCGGGTCTGAGTGAGGAAGTTGGAAATGAGGCTGTCTTTGACATCATTGAAGAGGCACGTCAATCTCCTGATCCGGAGACGGCACTTGAGGTGGACTTGGAGGAAACGAAGCCGCAGATCATAGAATCATCCCCTATCCAGCCCGCGGCTGTACGCTCGAGTCGTAAGCGCCCACTTTCGGAGGAGCAGGAAGAGAATCCCGTTCGTGGCCGTCCGAGTGGGGTTCGCAAAGCTCGGATGGAAGACGACGATGACGATGAAGACTACGAGGAACAGCGCACGATTCGCCGACAACTTCCGACGAAGCGTGCCCGGTTGAACCCTCGAGGCACGTCGGAAACGTCCGCCGGAGGTCTTAATCCCTTACCTTCCCCGCTCGCTTCAGCATCGTCCGCCACTCAGCGGGCGAACAACAAGCAACGGAATAGGCACCTGCAGCCCAACCTGGTACGCAACAACCAGTGCATGCACGGGTGCCCTCTGGTCTTCTCCACTGCATACGAAGCGCGTCGCCATCAGGAGGACGCTCATGGCCGCGAGGAAGCCCACAAGCTCCTCGAAGCCATCGAGGCGTCTCAAACCCTCATATACCCACGCGACTACCGCTTCTTGCTTCAGATCGCCATTCATTCCGGGGAGAAGTGGGATGCAAGCACCAAGACTGCGATGCGCCGAGCCCAGGAAGCGGAGAACCGACCCCTGAGCGCAGAGTTGATCGATCCTCTGATCGAATTTGCGACATGGTGGTGTACGCGATACCAATGCCCAGGTTGCGGCCTCGGGTTCTCGCGGTTAGACTCCAAGAAGAGGCACTTCGAGAAGGGATGCTCCAATCGTTAAGAAGTTGCACTAGCGGTAGATTCATACCCTTCGAAAGCCGAGGGACGATTTGCACAATCGACAATGGGCAAATCTGAACTCGACCTGGTTATCCACATTTAGTGCGTCCATCAATAATGGATTTCGCCGATGATCACGCTATCTGACCTCTTTTCCGTACTATTCCTCAGATCTCTCATCTCTTTGTAATTCCCCCTCTCCCACTCGGCTTTGTTTTTTCGTGTTTCGATTCATACCGGTATTTTTCTATCCATCGTGTTTGTCGCCTTGGCATGTCGGCGCCCTCACCCCTCATCATGTTTCCCACCATTCAGTATCACCCATAGCGCCTCCCAAACCAACAATGTATCTTATAACCCCGTGATCCCCAGCCCAGCCTTCGTCTCCCATCACCTTCCCCGCTTCATTTTCTTCTATTGTGTACTCTTTAGCTACGATTTCACACCATATGAATTCAGATGTATGTCCTCGCCAGGACTGATTGTGGGGTTTTCAAACCAGCGGGAACTCTCCGATTGGAGTAAAGATGCGATATGTGTGAGCCCCGGATAGAAGTTAACTCACCGGTAAAACTTCCTCTTGATCTTTCGTCTTTTCTTTTCCTTTTTCTTGTGATTACGAGAATCGATGGATTGCGTGTGAGAGAGCGATGGTATCTGCTGCAGATGAGATATAGAAAGGCCCGCGTTTGGCGATTAGATTTAGACTATTATCCCCTTCGTGCTCTGACTGACCTTGCTGCCAGACCGCGATGAGTTCGATCATCAAGCACACGCATAAGCCCGTCCATAAGCCCGTCGATCCGAAGACGATCGGTCAACCGGAGCCTCCGAAGCAACCTAGGCGCCATCAACGCACTGCGACTGGTGGGTATCTGATCAATCTGCCTGCCTGTGTGAACTCCTCCCACTCACTGGCTGCTATCCCATCCCATACGATAGGTTACCTCCCAGAGAAAACCGACGATGGCAAAGAGGTCCGCCTAGTCTCCTCCCTCACTGTGTTTTATCAATCAAACTAACACTCGATTCTCTCTTATGTAGATCTGGCCGAGAGGTGACGAGCACGTTTGGAAGTCGGGTTTGAGAGGAGTGGAGACCCGTGAGCCATCTTTTGTCTTTTGCTATCCTTCGGCCCCTCCCTAACCCGCTATTCCATCGACAGACCTGGGACAGATCGAGAAATCGATCGTCCATCATGTCCAAACGACCATTGCGCGACAGGCTTACAACATCGACGAGGTTTGTCTCCCCATGCAACGAAAGCATGGGTCATAATGAGTCTGATGTTTTGGGTGCTGTCCTTCCTACTATAGGAAGGTGCATATCGCGCCATGGCCCACTCCGTCCGCGATGACTTGATTGTCAACGTAGGTCTAGTCGATCATGTGTGGTCCTCCCCAGTCACTGATCCAGTCGATCTAGTGGAACGATACCCAATTGCATTACACCCGCAAGGCGCCCAAACGAGCATACTATCTCTCCCTCGAGTTCTTGATGGGAAGGACATTGGATAACGTGCGTCTGATCATACGAAACCTGCTAATCCATTAAACTAACTGGAATACACAGGCACTGTTGAACTTGGGACTTAAGGATCAGTACAAGAAGGCTACCTCGAAACTAGGATTTGAGGATTTCGAGGAGCTCATCGAGTGCGAACGTGATGCTGCTTTGGGTAACGGAGGTTAGTCAAATCATCTGAACTCTTCTACCCACCACCCACTAATACTCATCTGTATCCCCTCGTCAGGTCTTGGTCGGCTTGCCGCCTGCTACATTGATTCTTCTGCTACTTGTGAACTTCCCCTTTGGGGATACGGTCTTCGCTATCACTACGGAATGTTCTGGCAGCAAATCTCGACTGATGGATCTCAAATCGAGGCTCCCGATCCATGGTTGAACCACGCCAACCCCTGGGAGGTCCACCGGCCCGATGTAAACTACCCCGTCAGGTTCTATGGCCACGCCGAGAGAACCGAGAACGGTAAAGCAGTTAGTGACACCAACATATCTCATCCTTTCATTCCGCTCCTTTGCTGACTTGCCTCTAACCGGCTCAGATCTGGAGCGGCGGACAGGAAGTCGTTGCCGTCGCCTATGATGTTCCTATTCCCGGCTCATACACCCGAAACACCAACAACTTGAGGTTGTGGGGTACGTATATCATGGGTTTCGATCGGATATGAACGTTTCTCATCCGCCACCTGCTATGTAGACGCCAAGCCCAAGCGAGGATTCGATCTCAACTCGTTCAACGGTTAGTAGCTCTTTACTGCTATCGTCACCGATAGTCCTAATGATGCGTTTCTCTTAGCCGGTGACTACGAAAAGGCCGTCGAATCGAGTAACAGCGCCGAAGCCTTGACCCGTGTGCTTTATCCCAATGTACGTATGTTACACCTTTTAACATGCGAACCGAGATTGATGTCTACCATCAGGATAACCACATGGTCGGCAAGGAACTGCGACTCAAGCAGCAGTATTTCTGGACCGCGGCCAGTTTGGCTGATATTGTCAGACGCTTCAAGCAATTAGGGGAATCTTTCGAGAAGTTCAGCGATTGTGAGTGCCATACGCTGCCGTAAAGATAGTCGGCAAGGTCTTACTACGCCTCTTTAGACGTCGCTATCCAGCTGAATGATGTAAGCGGAGTGACCAGCCCCGTTAAGTCGACCATCAAGCTGACCCCACCTATAGACTCATCCTACAATGGCAATCCCGGAGTTGATGAGGATTTTCGTCGACGAGGAGAACATCCATTGGGATAACGCGTGGGAGATCGTTCAGAAGGTCTTTGGCTACACCAACCACACCGTGCTCCCCGAAGCACTCGAGAAGTGGCCAGTACCACTTTTCCAGCACCTCCTGCCGAGACATCTTCAAATCATCTTTGACCTGGTGAATACTTATCTGTCACCTTTGACCTGTTACCTGTTGGAACTGACCCATTTGCTTAGAACTTGTAAGAAGCAAACATGACACCTAACGATCGTTTTATTAACGTTCCCTTCCGATTCTGTACCTGCTAGGACGTTCTTGCAAGGTGAGCCACAAGCACGGCTATCCATCCCAACCTACTGATCATTCGCATCGAATCAGGTGTACAAAAGAAGTGGCCTGAGGACCGCGAACGCCTTGCGCGGATGAGTTTGGTCCAAGAAGGCTACCCCCAGTACATTCGGTACGTTGACGCCACTGTAAGGTAGACATTGGCTGACTGCTCTACAGAATGGCTTTCCTTGCGGTCATCGGTTCCCACAAGGTCAACGGTGTGGCTGAGCTTCACTCCGAGTTGGTGAAGACCACAATCCTGAAGGACTTTGTTGAGTACTACGGGCCTAGCAAGTCAGTCATTCACCTCTTCTCAGTCGCCTGAGCGACTCTCAAGCTGACTTTACAATTAGATTCGGCAACGTTACAAACGGTATCACCCCTCGTCGCTGGCTCGATCAGTGCAACCCTGCTCTCTCTGATCTCATCACACACACGCTCGGCGGTGATAAGACCAAGTGGCTGAAAGACCTTACTAAGTTGGAGGGTCTCTTGAAGCACGTCGACGAGAAACCCTTCCAGAAGAAGTGGCAAGATGTCAAGTTGGCAAACAAGAAGAAGCTCGCACACTTCCTGGAGCAGACGATGGACGTCAAATTGAACACGGCGGCACTGTTTGATGTTCAGGTACTTTTAACGCCGATTCTGGCCATAAACAGCCAGCCTAACAATGACATTGGAAATAGGTCAAACGTATCCATGAGTACAAGCGTCAAAGCATGAACATCCTTGGTGTCGTGCACAGGTACCTGACAATCAAGGCTCTGTCGGCTGAGGAGAGAAAGAAGGTCGTTCCTAGAGTTATACTCTTCGGTGGGAAGGCCGCTCCTGGTTGTACGTCAAGATATTTTATTCCTCATTTCAAAATGCTCATTTCACTGAGCCTCGTGTGCATTCTACAGACTACATGGCTAAGCTCGTCATCCGGCTCATCAACAACGTCGCCAAAGTCATCAACGCTGACCCCGACGTTAAGGATATCTTGACCGTCTTGTTCGTACCGGATTATTCCGTGTCACTCGGTGGGTATTTCTATACACGGGAATTGAAACTATATTGATATCCCTCCATCCGACCGCTTAGCGGAGCTTTTGATCCCTGCGTCTGATATCTCTGAGCATATCTCAACCGCCGGGACGGAGGCCTCTGGGACAAGTAACATGAAATTCTGCTGTAAGTGAACCATCCTGGCGTTCAGTTTTAATGGCCTCTTTTTTGACCTGTCTTTCAACCTGCAGTGAATGGAGGGTGAGGCCCTTTTGAGTCTACAAAAAGTGGCCGATATCTGATATTCTGTTACAGTCTTCTCCTTGGGACAGTGGACGGCGCAAACATCGAGATCGCAGAGGAGGTCGGCGAAGAGAATGGTAAGTCATTTTCGTCAGTACGAGCGCCGCCTTCGTGCTAAATACGAATTTCTACCAGTCTTCTTCTTCGGTCATTTGACACCCGCTGGTACGCATCGACGACTCTCTGTTATTTAGATCTTAGTCTTAACACTTTGTATTTTCAGTGGAGGACTTGCGCCATGCTCATCAGTACAACCCTCTTCCTCTCGAGGAGAGGTCACCGGCGTTGGCGGTCGTCATTAAGGTCATTGCTGAAGGAAGGTTCGGTGACGGTGGTGTATATGAGCCGTTCCTCAACACGATCCGCACGGGCGATTACTATCTCGTGTCGGATGATTTCGATTCTTGTGGGTCCAATATAACCTTTCTTCACAAGCATGTACGTTCCGCTAACGATGACTTTCGAATGTAGACATCGAAGCCCAGAGAATGGTCGACCTCGCATATCAAGACCAGGTGGCCTGGGTGAAAAAGTCGATCACGACGACCGCCAAAATGGGCAAGTTCAGCTCCGATCGCGCAATCATGAACTATGCAGAGGTATGATCACCAATTTCTCCTATACATAACTGCCCTTTTCTGACACTTCTCATTGTCAATAGGAGTATTGGAACATTGAACCACTCAAGCTCACGTAAAAGGGGGATTTCGATCCTGGTGTACTTTCTATAGACAATGTGAAATGAAATCCCTACTCGGTCATCCTTCTCAGCGCCATGTCCATGTCGACGACGTTACGTGTGTGTGACTGCTGTGGTAGAGCAAGGTTCGGGCAGTTCTAGCCATAGCGTCACCTTTGGCCTAGAAAAGTGCGAGTCTTTGAAAAGTACACTCCGCTTAACACATCATGTGTTTACACTGACTCACAGTGCATAGCTCATCAAAGCTCAGAGACGGATATGTGGTTTCGACTCGATCTTGCTGGGTGGATGGATTGACCTTAGTGCCCCGAACAAGTAGGACCTACAAGTGCTTATACAAACGTAAGGTTCAGACAATGTTGCCAAAAAGCACTAAGCAGCGTGATTAGGCTTACAAGCGGCCGAGTTCTACCCCAGTTCAAGCCTTCTGGCGTCGCAAGTGTTCGGGAGAACGAAAAATACGTTTCAAGCCATGTCATTGCTGCAGTTCTGGCAAGCTTCGATTAATTGAACGTGGCCGGACTCTACGGCCTCCCTTGTGTTATTTCAACTTAAACATAGAATGTGTACAGAATCTAATTATTCTCCGATTAAGCTCTCCAGTGCTTCCGTCGTTTTAGCCTTCTCCATGCTCCACCTAGCGTCGCTGTTCCTCATGCTGGTCGATATGGTATGCGAACTTGCAATGGCGTTGATGCGACCAAGAAGTTTCTCGTCGTTCCCTATAGCTAGAACATAATCAAATGCTCCATCCTGTAGGGTTCCAAGGCGGGAGTCCGACGAGTCCAATATCAAGTCAACAGCCTTCAGACGACTGGCCGTTCTTGGAAGTACGAGGAAGCTCCGTGTGGCCGGTACAATCCTGAGACCTAAAAGAGCATACGCCATCAGACATTGCCATAGAAGGACTCACATCAAGTGGCGGGGAATCCTACCAAATTTCTCTCCAAGACTAAGGAGGTGAATGGAAGGGTTGAGTGCGGTGAAAATAATGGGATTTTAGTCACTGACCTGTCCCAGATGTGATTCTGTGCTTCTGCTGCTTGCCGGCGGGCCCAGGGCAGTTCAGTATCATCGGCGTTTCCGGGCCAGTACCTCCAACGTATAGAGGCACCCCTTTCCTCGATGAACGACCCGGGCGTGCGCTCGGCGAACTTGCGGGTAGAATCAAAAAGGAAGTTAGTCGACGCCAAAAACAACAACACGGAGTGAGACTAACATAGTTCAAAATCTCTACGCAAGGGTGCTTCCATGCAACGTCAACGTCAGCCACGAGGCTGATCCATTCCGTCTTGTCCCCGGGTGATCGTGGCGCAGGCTTGACAAAGCAGCCCTCTTCGGCGCTGTATTACCATGCAATACAACGCAGCGATTGGTCAAAAGAGCTCCGGGATGCATGGACGTTAAAGATGCGCACTCACATAAGTCCCACGTTCGGTAAGGCGTCGGCCACTTTATCTAGCGCACCCTGTACTGGTAGTCCACTCAGGAGGTACACGGAATTTTTCTCGTCTTCGGAAAGCTTGGCTAGAACGCGGATGACTTCTTCTGGCATATTGAAGCCGCTGTCACGCATCAGCTTTGGATCCTGGGTAACTAATGTGTTCTCGATAGCCAGCAGGAATAGACGACGCTTAGCATCCTTATAGCCTTGTCGATTATCGGAGGCGATGAATGGCGGAATAGAACTGAACGGCCGTTGGGTGCGTTCCTCATGGGCCCGTTTCGTGCGTTTGAGGAAGGTCGTAATGAAAGCCTGAGCTGTCTGGGTGATAACATGCTTGTGCAAATCCTGTGCAAATAGGTTCCGGTTGTGGGTTAAGGATTCAGAAAGGATTGCTGATTTCACAGTCACGACTGACCTCCCACCGAGTTGTGGCTTCTTCGTCACTGATTGTCAGCGCAGCCTTGATGGCCTGTGCCGTGTTATTGGCATCATATGGGTTGACCACGAAGCAGGACCTGAACCCAGAGAATGAGTAACTGCCAGTGAACTAGTTTCCATTCACGGATGGAGCAGGTTAGAATCTTTGACCTATGAGATTACTCGTCAAGTGAATTACGTACTTCACTCAGGATCAAGGGTCTCTTCCTCTCCTCTTGACACTCGATGAACTCGTGCGTTCGCAGAGCCATGCCTTCCCTCAAGCTAGTCACCAGGAAGGCGTCTGCAACCGTGAGCAAGGCAAGATACTGATTGAAGTTCAGGTCGCTTGTGTGTAGAAGGACGACTGGCGTGTAAGCAAAAGTGGAGAACCGAGAGTTGATCCGAGAGATGGTACTTGAGAGTGTATGACTTGTGATGGCCTCGTTCTCGGACGTGGTTGAGAGGGCAACTTGAATGAGTACCACCTACACTTAGGTTTGAATTAGTGATCAGGCTTTGTTACGAGAGGTGGTCGCCGTGACATGCCTTGCCACGGAAATCTGGGTTATGTTCTAAGAACGCTTCGAATGCTAGAACCTTTTGCTTCACTCCCTGATAAGACGATTTGGGGTATTGGTTTCAGAGACGTAGGCGCCTTTTCGTTGATGGAATCTTACCTGAACCTCATCCAACTTGTCCCTTCCGACGATCAGCTTCATACCGGTATAGCGCTGACGCAAGTTGGCCACCCAATCAGCCACTTCAGGGTCCCGCCTGATAGGGAAAGGATATATTAGATATGTTCTTGTATCATCCTACGTCGGACTTACCGTTTGGCCTCTAAAGAAGCAAGATCTATTCCCATCGGTAGCACCTCGACGTGCACGAAATAGTTCTCCATCTGAATTCCGTTGGGAAGGGCTTCAAGGCTGAGAATGCGATGCACGGTCTGCCGGAAGTGCCGCATGTGGTTGTGTGTCTGGAACGCAATCAGGTCTGCGCCAAGCATACCACGGAGAAGATGTTGCCTTGCCGCGAGACATCTGAACTGAAGCGGATCCAATAAGCACCGTTCGCTACTGTTGACGATAAGAGTATAAGAGAAAAGATAGACCTACAATCTCTGAAGAAGGGAAGGTGACGTGGAGGAAGAACCCGATAGTCGCCGAGGGGATTTTCTCTCTAATCATTTGGGGCAGAAGCATCAAGTGATAGTCATTCACCATGACTGCGTGAACCGGAGTTAGAGTCGGCATTGGTAGATACAAAGTGTTGGATGTGTGACAACGTACTAATATCACCCTCTTGATAGCTTGAGATGATAGTATCCGCGAACTTGCGATTAACAGCCGCATACTGTTCGAAGGACTTGCTGTCGTAAAGGTTTGCGCGAGTTTTTGGTGCATCCGGGACTGCGTAATGCAGAGTCGGCCAGAGGACCTACGGCGCCGGTGCGAATGAGATAGCTATTCTCACACTGCATAACGAGAACATTTTCGCCACTTACCTGGTGACAATACACATCGTAGCATCCGCCAAACTCGGCGTCGGTGATCCAAACTGGAACACTGTCATGCTGTGAGTGATATTTGAGCTCCAAGTCCACGCGTAGATCCTCCGAGAAGTCATCGGTCGGGGAATCGATAATTCCAACCCAGAGCTTTTTCTGGACGATGTCTCCAACAGAGTTTAAGGCGTTGAATAGGCCTGTGTTTCCGTGCGACGAGGCCTCGATCTGCCAGGGCGTGTACTCAGGGGACTCAAAGAAGCCGACGCGGGGGGATGGTCTGACAACGGAGCTCGAGCGACGTAAACCGGATGACCGAGATGCGCTACGGGATAGGCGCCTTGCTGAAGTCTTGCGGACCACGGTGTGTGGTGGCTTAGGTGCAACCGGTGCATTAGCTTCAGGAGGTTGGACCGCAGAACGAGGTTTGACCGCAGGGGTTGCAGCATTGAGAGTAGGGAGACGGGATGGCAGAGGACGTACGGACAAGCCCGTCTGCGGACCTAACCTGGGTGACGAGAATGGTGAGAATGGATTATTATTCTTCTCTCCCGCGGGTGTCGCGGCAGGACTGCTTGGGGTTCCTTTAGCCTACGGATCGATTGTATCCATCGACATGGTCAGGTACGCGCACGGAAACAAAGGTTAGATAGAACAAACAACTACCTTGGTTAGATCATCGACGATCGAGAAGCCCTTGCTGCCTGAGCGCAATCTGGCCAGCGCTGCAGAGACCGGGGCTACGATGGCCGATGCTATGGTACTCGGTTCTTCGGTGATCTCGACGGTGGGAGCCTGTGCAGGCTGCTGATCATCGTCATAGTATACCGTTCCCTTTGGCAAGAACAGGCTCGCAACCACAATACGGTTGCCTTTCAGTGAGGACATCCTAGATGATGTTGCGGTCGTTGTGAGAGTCGATGTAGGTGTTCCAACTCTTGAGAGAGGGTGATTTCGGCTGAGGTGCTTTCAGGTTTATCTGATCGGATGGATGACGCGGGGGTGGGAACGTCCTCTCCAGTTATTTACTGCCGACCATTCGCCCCGGCTATCGATGCGGAGCATCGCATCCCCGCCTTTGGGTCGATATGTGTTCTAACGGCAATGAATGAGTGCGGATTACCCGTTGATCCGAGGTTGATTCTCGAAGACTTCTGAACAAGCCAATTACCCTGCGATGCCCCATCTAAAGTAGACGAGCATCCCCGCTTCAGAAGATAAGTCAGCGAAACACCGAGTAAATCCGTTCTTGGAGAGTGGGGCAGCAGAGCAGGGGTAATTATGAACGTGTTCATGAACAACGACAGGGTCCCTCACGTCCACAAACGTTCCTACAATGTGACGCTCCTCTGTTTTCTGCTGCTGTATGCAACATTTCAACTGAAAATTGGTCAGATCGCTTAGAAATACTCCCTCAAATTCATTTAAGCGTTAAGACGGGTGCGCATGCGTGTTGTACAAATCATTACACTGGAACATAATACAGACTGATCATCGAATTTACAGAGAGAGCTCCCTGCATTAATCTAGTATCAATACCTGTATCACCTAAAAACACAATAAGGAAAGCAGCTCACCTAAATGCCTGCTCCGTACACATCTTGATTGCCTCATAACTAACTACGAGACAACTCTGCTCGTCTCTCGACACGAGCATGAGCTGTTCTGGGCTGCCCGCATCCAGCTGTCACATTGATCTTGAGCAAATGGCAGAGTGGGATTGAACAACACATGCCTCACCTTATTGAGACAACTAAGAATGTGTGACATATTGACAGCGGGCTTGCCGTCCTGGTCTACTTGGTGGAACAAGTAATCCCGAAACAGCTTGATGATATATCGGTCACCCGTCTCGGACCACCGGGGGTCGTGATTGAACCTGGTACAAAGAGTGAGTGAGTGTCGCTCGAGGGTCCCATGCACATTTGACGCACTGCGGTCTCTCGTTAATGAATCCTAATTTAGACAACAGCCGAACCAATCGTGCGTTTTCCAGCTCTCCCATCAAAGAATGCTCGAGGTCATCGGTGTAGCTACCATGAAAAGGATATGGTATACATATCAGCCATTCGAACTAGCAATTTTGAGATACCAACAAAACGTACGTATGTAGCGAGTTCATCTCCACCAGAAGGATCTTCGGCCCAAGCTTAGCAAACAGCTCATCGATAGTCTGTTGTGTTTTGTCTGTTATCAAAAGTCGTGTAATGCCGTTCCAATTCGTTTTACCTTTTTCGGGCCCGCTTTCGATAATAAGAACACGATGGCCGCACCAACATCTTGCGAGTAGAGACGTGTGATGGTCTCCATAGCCTTTGCGAGATTGGCCGACGCATTGGCATTCAGGCAGCATATCAACAGAAGGAGCTTTCCAAACATATGCAGATCTTCTTGCTGTTATAGGGACGGAAGTCGGGTCAATGCACAGCAAGGAGGAAAACCAGTAAGACGATATATAGGGATAAAAACGTACTTGGAGGAATTCCATTCCAATTGCGGGGTTGTACCCGATGACATCCATCACGCCGCAGCAATCAATTCTAAGCCTAGTTGTCAAGAGTCAAGAAACAACCATACAATAGATTGGCGATACAACACACCTATTCTTCCCCGTGGCCATGACCGTCTTGGGGTCCAAGCATCGTATTGCTTTCCCTCGCTCGTGAACAGCCCTGATCGCGCTGCCGAGCTGAACCACGTACGACCATATCACTTGCTCGGACAGTGGAACCATTCCAGAATCGGCGGTATTGTCCCGACTCCCGTTCTTACCACCATGTTTTCCGCGATGGTGGTTCGTTTGAATGCTGATGGAAGGGCTGCCTGTCCGCGTTGCCGGGGAAGCAAGATGCATCTGATACAGCGACTGTGCCCTAGGATGGTAATCGGAAACAAACACCAAAGCTGTTACCATGTCAGCATATTAGTGAAAGAAATTATCATATCTGAATGGTTCAGCTTACACGAGTCTCCGAAATCTCTCGTTGTGAAAGCTTCTTTGACAGTGATGATATTTGGATGTCGAAGTCTAGACCAGTCATCGATTGTGCCCAGCGCAGCTTCGAAGTTGAGCCTAAATGCTGCGGTGACAAGTCGGAAAGCGTACATTCAGATAATCGTAGGTTCTGGATCCGTTAAGGGATTAGTTGAAACGATACCTTCAATTCTTCTAAGAACGTAGACTTTGCCATCATTTTTGTTCACCGCTCGATAAACCACACTTCCATATGACCCCACTGTGGAACGCGCATTTTGATCACCTGGCGTCTTCAATAGCGAAAGTGAGTGGTAGTCGTGAACCTCACTCGGCAATCCTGGATCAGAAGCTGACTGTGCAGACCACAAGTCTTCAGACTTCTGTTGGAGCTCTTGTCGTATATTATCGGATATGAACAGTTCGTTCGATGCGCCCGAGCTGCCTGACGGTCTAGGCTGTTGGTTGTAAAGGTGGTATCCGAGCTATTATACGCCGCGAATTAGTTCAGAAGAAAGAGTGCTGGTTGGGAGCCCCTTGAGAATGGAGACCTTACGTGTTGTGACGAATAGGCGGCCATTGAGTATGGCTCGTGCCCGGGCATCATTGGTACGTGAGAGCCATACATATCGCCCGTAAGTGGAAGGGTTGTCGGATATTCTACGGTAGACGTATCATTTAGATCGTAGGGGTTGTATGTGACTTCGTTTGTCGCAGGGATCTCGTCATAGCCTTCAGATTGTTTGCCGATCCTAGTTTCGTCAGCTGTAGCATGTGGAGCGGCCCTAACGCAGCACAATACATAAGTGCGTTCGGTGAATTGTATTGGCGTGTGAATGAAATGCCTGCAGGGCAACTCACGCATCGTGTGCATCAGCCCCGAGCGCTGGTGACGGAATAGAAATCCCCCCTTTTGGTACGAAGACGGGCGCGTTTACGTTCACAAGTGCTGGGGAGCTTGCGGCAGGGAACAGGGGCTGCTTATAATGCGCCTCTGATGTTGTTTCCTTCTGTATATAATGACGTATCAGAAGGACCAGTTGCAAAATGAACAATTAGGCGAAGGTGCTAACCGGAGGGTGATAGAAAGTACAAGACTTCCCCTCGTTCTTACATGATCTACGTGGAGTTGTCAAGGCATACGAGGGAAAGAATGTGAGTCCCCTGAACCTAACTGCAGCTATTTTGGTAATAAGTCCTTCACCCAAATATGACTACGTTCCTACACTGGATCCGAGAAGCTGGATCGCCACCTTTTGCCCAGTAACAACTTCAGATCCGAGGGGCTCAAGGAGAACTTCACAACTCACCCTTTTTTGGTGTGTGTGGTGGCGGATCTTTGGAGCCGGTTGCGGTAGGTAAGGCATCTGCCGGCGCAACAATAGGAATAGCACGCGATGATGTAGGAGCAGGGGTCATGGGGAGAAGGACAAGCGGTAACCCATCCAATAATATCCGTTATATCCGTACTATATGGTTGACGGTTCGCTACCACCACCGTCGCTGCCCATCTGACCATGATGTCGCACATGCTTAGGTACATCCATCCCCTAACCGCCGCTGAAGAGATTGACAATTTCACCGACCACCCGGCTGCCCCGTGTGGTACATAGGTCGCTGCGTTACCACAACTTTTCTCTTATTCAGTCCTCTTCCCCTTCACTACTCGATTCTCTCTACTTTACTCCTCCAAGCCTTCAAATATCATTATGGCAGGTGGCCCGGCCCCAATGGGTCCCGGAATTGGTGGTGATGGTGGGCTGCCTTTGCGCTTGTTTGCTATCCCTCGGATCGCTTACTCTGGCTCTACAGGGACCCCTAAGAACAAGTGGGCTGGAATATTCATGACAGCGTTCGCAGCATTTGGTGGCATTCTCTACGGGTGAGTCGAGAGCTATGCTTTCTGTCAGAATTTTTATGTGTCGTACTAAACCTTTCAAAACGCTGTAGATATGACACTGGTGTCATCGGTGGTGTCAAAGTGATGGATGACTGGCTGAAGACTTTTGGAGAGGAAGGACCTTCGGGTCCCATGATCTTCACTGATACTGAATCGCTCATCGTCTCCATTCTCTCGGCCGGTACATTTTTCGGTGCTCTGCTTGCGGTAAGCTGAAGTCACATGTCTGCATCTGTTTCTAGTGCGATTTACGATGTAAAATTCCATGTAGGCTCCGCTTGGTGATCGGGTCGGGCGAAAGTGGGGTACATCTTCGGCACTCTGGTCTTCTGTGTCGGTGTGGCCCTCCAGATGGCTGCCCTCGCGGTACCATTGTTTGTCGCCGGTCGAGTCTTCGCCGGTATTGGTGTCGGGATTATCTCTTGTCTTGTTCCGATGTACCAGTCCGAATGGTGAGTAGATTGCATCCATCCTCCGAGCTGCGTAACTTGATTTATGCCTATTGCATTATCCCTTTAAGCTCTCCAAAGTGGATTCGAGGTGCTGTTGTGTCCTGCTACCAATGGGCTATCACCATCGGCCTCCTTCTTGCATCCATTGTTAATGAAGCCACGCAGCACCGTCCGGACCACAGCTCATGGCGCATCCCCATCGGTATCCAATTCGCCTGGGCAGCGGTCCTGATCATTGGCATGTTCCTCCTTCCAGAGTCCCCAAGATGGTTGATTGCGCGTGGAAGGGATCGAGACGCCGCGGTGAACCTCGGCCGTCTCATCGGCATGTCCTCCGATGATCCGGAGATTACCGTCCAGCTGAACGAGATCAGGTCGAATCTACGCGCAGAGGAGGCGATCGGAAATGGGGGATATATCGACTGCTTCAGGGGGACGCACAACAAGATCCGCTTCCGTGTCTTGACAGGCATCTTCCTTCAGGCGTGAGTAGTTCTGACAGGCATTTCGCGACCATTGACCAACCCCATCCGGCTTTTATCACATGACAGATGGCAACAACTCACAGGAATCAACTTTATCTTCTACTACGGCACAACTTTCTTCCAGCGCTCGGGGATATCCAACTCCTTCCTCATCTCGATCGCCACTAACGTCGTCAACGTAGGCATGACTATCCCAGGAATCTACTTTGTTGACAAGGCCGGAAGACGATCGCTGCTCCTCATTGGTGCGGCGGGGATGCTCATTTGCGAGTACACTGTCGCCGTGGTTGGCGTCGCTGTCAAGGATACGAATATGGCGGGACAAAAGGTTCTCATCGCCTTCGTCTGCATCTACATCGGGTTCTTCGCAGCTACATGGGGGCCAGTATCGTGGGTTGTCACATCGGAGATTTTCCCGCTCAACGTAAGAGCCAAGGCGATGTCCATGGCTACAGCCTCCAATTGGTTGTTCAACTTTGCCATTGGTTACGCGAGTGAGCTGCTCTCATTGCAACCATCTCCCTTATTCTTGTGACTCACGATACAATATCCGCCTATAGCGCCGTATCTTGTCAACTCTGGCAAGAGCAACCTCAACCTTGGTGTCAAGGTCTTCTTTATATGGGGCTCCACCTGCGCAGGATGTCTCCTCCTCACGTACTTCTGCATTCCGGAAACAAAGGGCCTTTCGCTTGAAGCAATCGATGTCCTCTATCAGAACACAACACCTGTTCACTCCGTAGCGTATGGTCGTAGGCTCAAGGCTGAGCAGCAGGAGTCAGGCTCCCAGGAGCGCCTGACTGAAAAGGCGTGAGGTGTGTTGTTCCCCCTCTTTCCCAGTCATCCACATGCTCACCCCACGATCTACCCCCAAGCGCAATTACTGGTCTTGATGAGTTTCCCTAACTTATGTTTTCTATTAATGATCGTTTTCTCTGGCTGTGTCAAAATATAATGTTCGTGAATGTCCCTACCCTCCTCACAAAGTTCATGTGGTCAGGAATTGTCTCGGATTACATAAAATACTGTGGTACTCCCATTACTCCACCCTATTGGTTAAAGGGGGGCTGATGAGCTTCGGGGTCAATTACCCAGGTACATGGAGATTGACTCACACTCCGTTTGCCCGAATCCCTCCGATCGTTTTCGTTCTCTGGAGCAGCATTGAATACAGTAAAAACCCTCGACCCATCGTCTTTAAGATTGAGAACACTGGCCAGGTTACCACACCGATAACAGTAATTTGGTGCGGACCAGACGGTGACGAGTCGTTCGTTGAACATGTATTTGTAGCCTTCTTGAACGAGCTGATGGGCTCGAGCAATAAGGGTCAGTCCATTCACGCGGTTGAACTGTGTCGGCACGTCGGATCAACATATGGGTTAGTCATTATAAACCCCAGAGATCTGAAGTTTGCCGACCTCGCCTGTTACAGCTGCACCAAATAACCAGCCCGCTCCTCGGGGACTGACTGCCCAATTCTCAACTTCATCCGGATCGGACCACATGAGATCTGAAAAGCATCTCGCTATCATTGGCCGCCATGCCATAAACAGAAAAAAGAACGAATGAGAGCGACCACGTACCACAGAATGCGCCCTCATGAGGAACTTCTTGCGCTCGAGATATCACACGAATCTGATCCAGTGTCCGCACATCAGGGGAGAGGCCGCCGTGCACGCAGAGTGTCTGCCCATCTACAATCTTTTCCCGATCCCACACACAAAAGTGGGCTCAATTAGGCGGATACTCGTCGAAGATTAATCCATGAACAAGTCAATGGAAGGGCACACTCACCGCTGCGAGGTTCAGGTAATCGAATACGCTACAACAGGCTTTCCAAACCGCCGCACTGCCATATTTCTGTTGACACTCGTCTGGAAAAGAGGTCCAAGATCAGTATATTTGTATAGAGAAAGTAAGCCGGATGGCAAACGTTAGAGGACGGACTAACCGTAGAAGCCATACACCTGTGTGATTTGTCTGCTTTCGTGGTTTCCTCTGAGGAGTGTGACACGGTCTGGATACCTATGTTCCGCGACATTGAATTGGCCAGAGTAATGATTGCAAATGTCAGAACAAAACGCACCTCGCCTTGAGAGCCAGTAGAAGTGACACTGTCTCCAGACTATAGTACCCTCTATCCACGAAGTCGCCCTGGGCAGAGCAATTGCAACCAGAGATGTTCAAATCTTGGCGACAGAATCACTCATGATGATAGGGCGAACACACCATGAAGATATAGCTCGTCTCTGGCACAGGCCCCCCTTGTCGTAAAAGTTCCAAGAGATCCCAGAATTGGCCGTGGATGTCACCACAAATGGTCACAGGACTGGACACGGGTTGGACATTGGATTCTTCCATTAGGAGGTTACGGACGATATCGCAGAGCTGGAACATATCTGCTTCGGGTAGGAACTGGCAGGCGAGGAGTTGTTCGACCCAGTTGTTTCTAGACATGAGAGGCTATGAAGATGAACAGTCGAATGGAAAGGAAGAGCAACCTGAGTGCGGAATACTCATGTCGGTAATACCCGAACAGATGCGTTCACGGGTACCATTCATGTAATCAACCTTGCGATGCCTATGCGGCCACGGATCTCCAATTAATTACGAATGACTATGACACCATGAGATCTGGCGTCTGCTGGCTATGAATGAACTGTTCCACCTTTGCCAACTTGGCACACCAATCACCCAACCGATCTGCTAACTCGCCGACTTGAGCCCGAGAGAGGACTCGGGGTTGAACCCAGACGATCGCGGCCTTTTGGTCCACCTGGTCGATCGTTCCTCGAATCAGCTTGAGGCTATAGAAGAAGAGTCGTTCAATTTTTTAGTTTTATTTTTGGGTCTGTATCATACAACTCTAAGCAGGTCCTGTGTTTACGAACCTAAGGGCTTTCATAACGAGATGTTCCACCTCATCCTGCGGCAATCGAGTTTCTTCAGCAATGGTCTGGAAGCTCATGGTGCGCTGGTCTCCGCTCCTCTTAAACACCGCTTCTATGAGCGCCATGAGGCAGATCTTCTGCCGGAGGAAGTCTGCATTGGCCGCCAAAATAGGCTTTGAATTTTTATTAATATTGATGCTTCACCGAAAGATTGAATGAGGTTGGATTACCTCTCGTGGAAGCTGTGTGCCGAGGCTCTCGAATTTGCCGATGTTTCCCTCGTTGAATGTAAAGAGGAGGTCCTTTATCCAATGGTGCGGAGTATTGTCGAGTGAATCGAGTATTGGGTGCATGAGCTATACGAATTCCAACGTTAGGACGAAACGGAGGATCGTAGGACGCCAAAGATAGGATATTCAACCCACGAGTTCTCCGAAGTTATAGATTGTTTCCCCCAACAGGGCGCTTATTCCCAGATCATGAGCACGAACCAACCGGTCCTCGGGTGTGATGTCCGTTTCGGGGTTAACGCAGGCGAGATAGAGGAGCGAGTTCTTATAATACGGTGCATACTCTGCTTTCGCCTAGACAAAACAAAGCTGATCAATAACTCGTGACACACTGTGATATTACGTGGCTTCCAACCTTGTAATAGTCTGCAGCAACGCCATAGAAGGCAGCGTTGACATTGGGTTCGACACCGTCTAAGTCGTCAAGGATCGTCGAACACGCGTCGACATCGGTCTTGGTACCGACCATGTCTCCGAAGACTAATTTAGCGTGTGCTAGAGAGGAGAGGGCAAGGACATATGCCGCTGGATGAGCCGCTTTGTCGATACGGGAGAGGAGGGAGGAAAGGAAGGCCAGGATCTCGTTTGGGTCTACAGGTACCAGAAAACATGGGTAAGCCTCACGTTGGATGTTCCGCTGAAAGCTGGGCGGTGGTATGCACCTGAGAGTTGCCTGCTGATTTTGACGCCGATCTCGACGAGCTTCAGCTGGTTGAGCTTAGACTCAAAGTCATGGATGAACTTGTTGAACAAATCGACTTGATATGGCGGGGAGAGGGGGTGGTCAAGGAATTCGAATATGGCGAGCGTGAGCTGGTGCCATAGCCTACAGTTTCGAACAATGTCAGTTCGCGGTCGACAGGTATGCTATACTACATACCGCCGGGTGTGAAGCTTTGTAAACTTTGCAAAGAAGGGATGGAGCTCCGCTGGTGACTTCGAGCTGACTGTTGAGAGGTATAAGTCTACATCGATATTCATTTTTGAGGACGCCATGGTGGTTTGGGGCAATTGCTGAAACGAGGTACACGCGTCGCGTCGATTACAAAGAGTACCCACGGTATGTGGAAACCCCCATTGCTCGAGCAGGAAGTTCCGAAGATCATAGCATACTTGTGTTCGTTCGTTCTATATCGTTGTGCTCTAGGTCGATCGTAATCCCTTGTCGCGTATGTAGCCTTGCTACACTATCTTTCTTCCCTTCTTCTAATTCGATCGTAGAACATTCACAAACCTTCCAGGCATGGCTTCCGTCATCTTGCAAGGCCTGGCCGGTAATTGCCAGGGGTCGGATAGGGTCGAGTAGGAGTGGGACAGTGTTGGAAAGGTGTCCTTCGCACTATCCTACTCCTGGGGAGGTAACCCCGGCAGGCTTTGTGGGCCCCTCTTTACTACATGCTCAGTGCACCTCAAGCCACTGTCATGTGAGGCGCGCCCAATTAACTAGTAAGTAGTGAGTGTCGCATTCTCCTTTGGTGTTTGAACAAAGAGCTACCTTCATTCATTACTGGACCAACGATCCGCCATCAAGATTATTCGACCTCAATGGCGTCCACACGCACCAAAATCAATGCTAAATATCAAGGAACGAGCGACAAGCTCACCTCCTACTCACCGATTATCGAGACGGACTCAGAAATCCTGCGGTCAAGTCCGGAAGGCTTCTCCAAATGGTATAACGAGGCACGGGCGGAGTGGAAAAAAGATAGCTCCAATCCGATCCGCATGCCACCAAAGAGGGACACGGTTAAACTCGCTGCTCATTTCGCCCGGTGCGAAGAGCTTTGTGCCGTGAAGGCTCAGGGGATGGCTGAGTGAGCTGCCATTCTACTGTTCAGAATTGATGGGAGTCGACCGTGTATACTCTTTAAATAGCGCTGCAAAGCTTGTTCTTGTAAGCTATGCTGCTTTTACCGTATATCGCTTACAGGTTCTCAGTGAGCTTCCGTACAAAGTTCGCTTTGCAGTCATAAACGACGCAGAGGCTAGAATGTGAGCGGCTGATCTTCTAGCTTGGCTCGTCTTTCTAAAGACTAATTTCGCTTCTTTCAGTATACATCATTTTCATGGCAAGCGCCCGAAGCAGTCAAGTGGCGCAGCCCTCGCTCAACCAACTCTGGTTTTGAGAATCGCAAGGATCTCTCACTCAAGGATGCCAATGCCACACCTTCCAAAGCCTCCGCTACCGCCACAGCCGCAACCCCAACTGCCATTTCGCCTACAATCTCCGTTAGGTCTCGCGTAACTGTGCCCGAGATGCCCTGGGGCACACATCAGGACTTCACATTCGTCAATACGCGGCACGCATCCGACGGCAAGACTAGTAGGTGTATTGTGCTCGATTGTGGGTGGCCGTGGAAGCTGGGCGATTTCTACGAGGTAGCGATAGACGACCGAGAGCCTGGGGTGATTTCCACCTGGGACATGAGGGAGATATGGGTCACTCGTGTTGTCGACGTTTGATCTGTTCTTCCAAGCTTCCTCGGTTGCAGGATTACTGTTCTAACTGGCCGAAGCCTCCTCGATACATATATGTGGCGTATCTAGTAAACGAATACTACTGGAAAATATTTTGCTGCAGCTGCCAAAGCTTCAATCGGCTAAGAAGATGTGTTGCTTTGCGTTCTCCCAAACGCCTATTTCTGAAACTCAATCTAGGAGAATAGGATATTTTACGAAACATTGAATGGAAGGCCGAGGATGTATCGACTCCCAACACGGCCGCACACTCGCCGGAGAGAATCGTTTGAAATTGGAGAAGCATAGGGGGCATGCGGCAACATGCGGCGAGCCTCCCTTATGCTATCCCATTGTGGCGGTACAGTGTCCGTTCAAAATATGAGAGATTCCGTCCCGTATCTGCTTGGTTGTTGCGCGCCATCGTCTCTGAGTCTTCTGGTAGTTAGCGACACTCAGAGTCCTTGCCACTAAAGAGGAGGGGCAGCGTTAAAGATATAGAATTGGGGCCGAGAAGATTTGGCTATACCTTTAGGCTAAGAGGGTCTCGTTTTCCTAATATACTTCTGGACCTTTTCCTACCCTGTCTGGGACACCGATCAGATTGAGTTCAATTGGTTCGAACTTAATATCAACACCTGGCCTTTCCTGATACCGTCTACATCTTTCGCCACTCTTGTAAGATCTCGCTACTTCCGACCCTTCGATGCATCTAGGGTTGCATCGGGGGCAACCTCCAAATGACTACTAGCGCGTATTGGCCTGGGGGTCCGCCCATGCCCCCCAAGGCAACTCCAGGATATTAATAAGCCTTCGTCACTAGTCAGAGTGATTTGACTTTGGGTTTGCTGATAATTGTCAATGTGCCATATGCGTGGTCCTTAGATCAAAGGCTCTCTTTTCAATCAACCCACTTTAAATTTCGGGGCCAGTAGATCTACCGTGTAACGTATAGAGGTTAACTGGTGAGATCTTATTGCGGAAGGCCAGGGCCAAACGAGCACGATGTACTTGCTCAGGGAGGATACAAAGCATCCTTGCAATGAGTACCACCCCATGGGGTTCTTGCGGGCGGAAGGGTGTTGCGTCGTTCGTTGGCCGGATCAAGCCGCAGCCGGCAAGATATTTTGCGTCCAATGTTATTCTGCCGATTGCGTTTGGCCTTACACGACTGCGTGGAGGCTCCAACTCTAGGTTTATTCCATGGCTTCTCGGACGGCAGGTATATTAGATAGCTGGGATGGCATTCCCTCCCCCTCACCGGTATCACCACCCCCTCGCTATTTTCAATTCTTAGACCTTATCTGTTCAACATGTTCACCGCAGCAGGTGGAAGGTCCTTCACTGTCGGAGTCGTTCCCTCTTGCGCCGCAGACAAGGTCCTCGTGGATGTGCATACCAGAAGCGTTGCGACGTAAGTTCCGTGTTCCAACCGGTATCGCTCGCTGGCATCTCGTGGGATCGCACTGATACTTGAATATATTCAGAGCCGACTGGAAGACCGCTGCACCTATTCAGTTGAAGGACGTTGAACTCAACGGCAATGGTTTCATTGGAGTTGTTGTGGCGATTGGGCAGGGCATCAAATATCGAGGTATCAAGGTCGGTGATACTGTTGCTGGCATCACGAATGGTGATCAATCCGACACTCTCGACGGAGCCAATCAAGGTGCGGGAGATTGATACAATTCCACAAGCACAGCACCGATGCTACGGCACATATACCTTGAACAGAGTACCTGACTGTACAACCAGGCCGTGTATGTAGCACCATTTCTCTCCTGGAATTTGTAACCCTGACAGATCGCACCAAGTTGTGGCCAGTCTCCGCTGCGGAAGCGAAGGAGCTAGGGTTCGTGAAGCCTGCAACGGCCCCAGGTGGTGGATGTACAATCGTTTGAAACGCTAGTGGAGTGTGCACCAATGAATCGCCTTGGGCACCGCCATACGTCACAGGTGAGTCGAAGCGTGGAAGTGATGTTAATTAGACCTTGACTAAGCTAAGCGCGAGTTAGGGGGGTTTTTTTGGCCTTTTTTTTTTTTTTTTGGTCTTTTTGTTGTTGGATTGTTTGTTGGATTGTTACGTCGACTCCGGAGCGAGCCTTCCAGTTATGACGGACGACGAGGATAATGCTAGTCAAGAATACCCATTTGTTAAAGGCGGTTGACGTGTTAACAGACCGCTTTGAGGCGTTGTACCTCGGCCGAGGTACGAAGCCATCCTACAGTGCCAATCTGACACGTTCCATCTGACCTCGGCCCCGGAATTAGGGCCACAGAGAAATCACAGCAAAATCCCGCTTCGAAACAATATACCTAGATTGGGGTTGTTGTTGGAATTTCTACAGTGCATTTTAGGCAAGGGCGGACCGGCACGACATGTACAACGCGTTGGCTTTCCAAAGACCCTATTCAATCTTTCGAAAATTCCGCCATGCAATCCTCTGAAAATGTTCTTGCTTAAAAGTTGCCTTTGTATTCAATATAGGCATCTGATCACCAACTAGCATTATATGTAATATCATCCCTTAAAATGGATCTTCCCGATACTCTCGCCCACGCTCATGAGCATCTCAAGCGGCGTCTCGCTCGCCTCACAAGATCCTCATCTCAAGTCGCCTTCCCCTCCGGCACAACAAGGATCTGGGGCCCTTCTATATGGGGTTCGTACAACAATTCCTGTTGCGCTGGAAGGGAAGGTGACTTGAGATGAAGATCTTGGCGAGCGAGACAGCTTGTGAGAGTAGGCAAGAGGATCCGCAGGATTAAATGCCAATGGATAATAACAACCGCATCCACCACCACACAATCATCTCTTAACTCACGGCATGGCCAGTCACGATAATCAAGAAGTCTCCGACCTCATGTTCTTCTTTGGGTTGACGTATGAAATAAGCCTCATTGTACTTCGCAAATCACCTGAAGGTGTCACCTACTGGTACAACACGACTATACGAGAGAAACTGTGCAAAGAGGAGCCGATTTTAGGTCAGATTCCGGGAAAGGGGGATGTAGCTCAAACCGAGAGACATCTTGCTCGGTACATGGGGTTGTGTCAAGCGATACCACAGGGAATGCCCGAGTATGTTGCCTTCCAACCACTGGGAGCTATACTTAACCTACGATGCATCTATATTTTCACAGCATGGCCAAAATAGCATCTGCATCCTACGGCGGATTATATACCTGCAGGAACCGCGTCCTCAGCGATGTGCCTATGGAGATCCGTTTACATATTGTAAACGATGTCGAATCCAAAATGTGAGTTTCCAATCACTCCTGATGAAACTTATTAGCTTAAATCCAATTAGATATTGATATATCTCTATGTTTGAGTAGAATCTAGGCAATCAGACAAGGCCAAGATCCCGAACAGTTGGCGCAACGCCTTGCCGCCTCCCTACCGCACACCCTCCAGACTTATTTCCCCTCTCTCGCCGCAGGGTATAATGCAACAAACGAAGAGAATAAGGATCGTGAGGATCTGCTAACGGGACGAACGAAACAAAATCCTCTGCATGAGTATCGATCAATTCGTTCCAGCGCGTTTGCTTCAATGTGATATAAATTGGCGTCTCAGACTAATATGATTGGGGGGTCACCGCCCCTCTAAATCATTGTGCAACTCCTCGAAAGGTGACTGATTCTCCTCTAAATCTTCCTTGTTGTGCAACCCGCCGTTTGATTTGGCTCCTCCTTGCACTTTCAAGCCACCGCTTTCGCGTTCCTCATGGTTCCTTATTTTGAAAGGTCGAGAAAATATTGTTTTGAATTTGGGGCCTATTCGCTGGGTAAGCACAGTGATGCGTCTTGAGTTACAAAGATCCTTAGGATTGATCCAAATCGTGGCGATCTATTCGGACAACTGTTCCTTCGAGTTGCTTATAGCCTTGGGGCGAGGTATTAACTTCGAAATTTCTATGGTATAGAAGCTTAGAATAAAAGCTAACAAACTGACGTTATCAACGGGCGTTTGCCTCGCGTGTGCGGGAGATAAGTACCCTTCGATATAGGTACAGCCATCAATATCGATGGGGGTAATCATCCCTCACTCACCTACAAATAGTGTAATGTCTGACAGAACAGTTCTTCCGGTCGCTAGTACCGTATCCACAACGCCAGAATCGGTGAAGTCGTGACATACCAGAATCCTTCATGTCGGTACTCAGCCCCTCACCAAGAAGAAGGGACTCGGGACTTTCCCGTTCTGGCAGATTCATCAAAGTCCTCAAGAGAGGCTCAGTAAGTCCAAGTCATAGCAAGCCACTATGTCAGGCGATCCCATATGTTGTTAGGATCGAAGGCAACGCTGAGTACAGCCAAAACATAATAGTCACACCCGGGATCATCCCCACAAGGCATGTCACTCGCCTTTAGTGAGAATGAGCATCACTTTTTCGAGAGTGAGGCTTGTCGGGTTTCCGAGGACCCTTTTCCAATCTGTCGAAAGCGTCGTCATTGCAATCATCTGAAAATGTCCTTGTTCAAAAGTTGCCTTTGTATTCAATACAGGTATCTGATCACCGACTAGCACTGTACGCAATATCATCCCTTAAAAATTGATCTTGCCGATCCTCTCGCCCACTCTCACAAGTGTCTCAAGTGGCGTCTCGCTCGCCTTCACAAGATCCTCATCCCAAGTCACCTTCCCTTCTGGCGCAACAAGGATCGTCGTGCTGCCACCATACTGGAAGAATCCCAGATCCTCACCCTTCTGAACCTCTTGTCCCCCAGCCTTGGACCATCCGATGGAACCGACGAGCATGGCGCCAACGGCGACGAGCACAAATGGGATGGTCGAGACCGACTCCTGTGGGGCGTTGTAACTCGGGTCTGGTGCAGGTGCGGGCTCCGAAGTTGTGGCTGGTGCAGGCGCAGGGGTGAACACGTTCATGACCTGTACATCGCGGTGATTGGCCGTGAAGACGTTCAGGTTCTCGTTGATGGCTTGGGGGTTCACGGTGTAGTATGTTCCATGGATGCTCGATCGTTTACCCAAGGTCGCGCGGAAAGGAGAGTGGAATCGGTGATAATCTAAATATGATTTTTGAGCGAATCTGCCCTGAATGCAACCCCCTCCCACTCACCCTGAGGTGCCAATCGGAAGATCGCGATGCTCGGGTTGGCTCCGAATTTTCCAGCGAGGGCGGGATCGTCGAAGAGCCCCACGATTGAGAATTCCTTGCCTTTGATCCTGAAAAAAACAGTAGATGTACGGTAACATTCGCCAGGAATCCCAGTGTCAACTCTGCCATTTTGACGCATGTATATAGTTCTCTCACCAAAACTTCTTCGCTGCATCGACACTCTGAAAGACCGTGACCCTCGAGTCTGCAGGAGACGTCAAGACGCTGAGGTCTTCGGGATCTGTGACCGGTCTAGCGGACGGCTTGAGTTGACGCGAGAAGAACGCGTTGAAGGTCTGGTTGGGAATCACAAATGTTAGCTCACGCCCCCTCGTTGACGCGCCTTTTCGATATCATACCTTGTACTTTGAAATATCTGGCTCAAGGAGCTGGTCCATGGCGATGCTGTAGGTCTTGATGAAGGCCTGGATGTGTGGCACGACGAACTTGGGGTCGGTGTTGTCGTACGTCTTTCCCTCTATAGGGATCGTAATTGAGTCCATGCTATCAAGGGGCGCATGACGGCTTGTTTGGAGATTACTCACGACGAACGGACAGATCTGCAAACAGCTTCTCGACGGCTTTGAGATCTAGAAATTCGGTCTAAGGGAGTCCAGTCAGTGGGGGTTCATCGTCAGACTACCTGTGTGTGGCCACATACCGTTGCGGAGACGAACAGCAAATGCTGAATGAATATGCAAAAGGCTCAGCTCGCCGGAAATCGGAAGAACTCGAGCAGGTATATACGCACCATGCCCAAACGGGTGAATATAGGCATGCTTTCAAAGACCTTTGCGCCCGTTTGGCGGTCCACGATCACGTAGTTTCCTGCAATCCGAATGGTGGCCTGTCAATTATGAGCGCGCTACTTGCAACATAAAGAACTCACCCATGTGACGGGAATTAAAGAGCTATCCAGTGGATTCGGTTAGTTAACCGGTGAGGGCAGGGAGTATGGTCCGAGTAGGAGAAAGGCATACCTTGTCAAGGGTCGTCTTCTCCCAATTTCCCGCCCACTTATGTGTGTGCAGAGGCATCTCATGCTCATGGCTCTGACTCTCGTGAGGGTACATGCTATCTCTAACGCCCACTAACAATCCGACAGTCAGCAGTGGTGCCATCCCCACACTGCAAGCGCAACCTACGAGGAATATCTCCATTGGTCTGATTGGATCCTGAATTCTCGACCATGGTGACCATGGAATTCATGATCTTCTCTGCCTCTTTCGTGACTAGCATCTCAGCAGCACCGAGACTGAGGAGGCCCCTATGGGCCGGATGAACCACATTCTGGGGATAGACAGGCTGGGCGCCGACCGTATGAGACTGGTCTGAGATGATCGTGCCCGGGTGCGGTGGTCGCTCTGCTGGTGCTGGTGAGGAGGAGGAAGATGGGCCCGAGGTTTCGGCCATGGTGGCTTGACGTGCCTTGGATTTATTGAGGGGTATCGCTTTCTTCAAGTCTTTGATGAATCCACCGAAACCAGATAGTCTTTTCTCCTTCTTGGTAGGGGACTGGCTGCCGACATCGGGGGTGCTGGCAATGGTAGGCTCGACTCCAGGTGACGTCACAGCTGCTGGGTCCGGCGGGACCGCTGGCTCTGTCGCCGCCACCGGTTCTGACGCTGTGGTCGTGGGCGCACCACCAGTGACTGGAGGGGCTATGTTGTCGGACATTATGTTATTGGCAAGTGAAAGTGAGCGGGAGACGGGGACGGGGACGGTAATCAGAAATCAGATCAATATCGATGGTATAAATAGGCTTGGTCCCCACATGCACGAGGCACCGATAGTAACGTCAGTTTGCTAACTTCTATTTTAAGCCTTCGCACCCTGAAGATGTCAAAACTAATAGCGTGGAGAGCCCAACCGGAGACTACAAACAACAACATCAAGAAGGGATCTGAAAACGGAAGAGGTCATCAGAACAGGCCCAGCAAGTCGTCCGACTGGGTCGCTGCCGCTGTCTGCTTTACTGGAGTCTGAGCAGCCGCCATACTTCCACCGCCATTTAGATTCGCAAGCGGTGGCGGACCCTGTGACAGCATAGGAAACCCAGTGGTCATCATCCCACCACCACCAATCCCACTCGACCCGAAGATCGACACCAGGTCGTCCAACGGGTTCGGCGCCGCCGCCAGAGAGCCGCTATTCTGTCTTCCAGCAGAAGTGAGCGCTGCAGTTGCCGCAAGACCCGACGGCGCCGCATCTCCATCAGCCGCTCCGTCATCCCCAAAGTCGAGTAGGTTCTCCGCTTGTTGGCCAGTGGCGAGTGTCTGGAGCGCTTTCTCCCGCGTGAGGTCATCGGTTTCGCTGTTAATGCACTCAGGGATTAGAGTTGATGCAGGCCAAGTTTTGTGTGCATGAACGTACTCGTGAGATAACTTTTGCATCGAGTCTGCTCCCATCCGTCCTCGCCCTATGAACGTCTCCGCTGGTTTGTGGTATACACTTGCCAAAGACCCGATCTCTCCGAGCAATTCCTCCAACACCGCTGGAGACACTGTCGTTCTGGGTAAGGATATCGGGGGTCTCAGGGCTAACACAACAGCCTGGTCGAATTGAGGCTGCGTCAGCACAAATTCTTACATCGTCTGAAAGGAAGGGTGTATGCCGCACCTTGGCGGCAGCAGGATCCGTTGATAGCAACCTCCAGTATATGTACGCCCGATCCCTCACATCCGGACTGTCACAATCCTTCGTCGCCGTCTCTAAAACCTTTTGAACCAACCCTTGCGCTGAGTCTGGTTTCTTTAAGAATAGTTTCACCACGGCGCTCAATGTCTGAAGTTGAACCTAGTACAAACGAAGAAAGAGAATCGTCAGGCAGTGAACCATTAAAGATCTCTCAGACGTACTTGATATGACTCTTCTGTGAATGTCTGGACGTACACCTCCAATAGCTCATCCGCGTTATCGATCTTGTCCGCATACTCGCCGATGATCCAGATCAACGAAGCTTTCGCCTCGGGCTCATCCAGCTCCTCTAACGAGGCGCACAGGATAGGTATAATCCCCTCGTAGCTATCGTGGTACTTGCGGAAGATGTCCTAAAAGGATTTTCGATTTGGATAGAAGATTGCTTAGATTGTAGAAAGGAGCGAAAACGTTTCGTCATTCTTCGCACCTTCATGACCACCACAGCTTCCTGAACGACGTAGCTCACGCGGGTACTGATCAACTCCAAAAGGACGTGCACACATCGTTCTGCCGCCGAGTCTATCCGGATGGCGGTTTGACCTATCGCTCGCACCGCCCGTCTCACAAAGTCCACATCCACTTCCGACGCGTACCTACAAAATCAGCTTCGTTAATGTTACTCCTGACAGTCAAGCATTCGCATTGACAAAAAAAGACTCACTCCTTTAGCTCGCTCAACAGGGCATCCACATTCTTCTCTCCAGCCAATCTAACCATGATATCAAGTTTCTCCATCTTGACGTAAGAAGGGTCATTGTACTTGCAAAAGAAGACGCGCATCTCGTTCTGCAAGATGTCTGGCCGTTTCTGAAGGAGGAGGTTGATGTTCCGAAGTGCGACCCATTGGACTTCAGGTTCTGACGAGACAAGGGTCACTAGATATGATAGGATCAGTAAACCACTTGTAGATTGTTGGCGGGTAATAGGTATATATACCTAGCGGTGGCGCCATCTTGCGGATGAGTTGTTTTAATAAGTCTTCCCTCTTTACGTTCCGCATGTGAATCATGATGACCTACGGGAATAACAATTAGTCCTTGGTGCGTATTACTCTCAGTCGGCCCACACACCTTAACAGCAGACAAGACAACACTGCCATTTGCATGCTGGAACTGCGGCACCACCCGCTCGCAGATATGTTCGCTCTCCTTCTCGTCCTGAGCCTTGTACCGAGCCAAACTCGTGAGGATCGCCACTCGACCCCATTCGGTACACTCGTTTAACGCGATGAGCAATTTCGTAAGCACGCTGGCGTTGATGATGAATTCGGCTCGTGAGTCTGGTTGACCACCCTCTGCTGCGGATGTGATGGCCATCTCGTGGATGTCGGTGAGAGCTGTAACGGCGTTTGCCACAACCTGATCCCCATCGCATGAACAAGAGCTTAGGCCAGAGTAACAGAATATTTATCCCCCTAGGCTTCTGCTCACCATTGGGTTGCTGTCTGCAATCATCTCTTGTAGTTGTTCCACGAAACCGCTTTCGATCGCCAGTTCGGGTTTTAAATCATAGAGCTTCGCCACGCAGAGGGCCGCTGTCTTCCGCACGTATGGATTATCGTCCTTTAGACACTTTGATAACGGGTCAGATAGGTAGACGATGATCTTCTCCGCGCGTAGGCAACCCATGGTCCTGATCGCCAAAGCGCGGACAAGTGGGTTTGGATCGTCCGAATCCTAGGAATCGCCCGACAACGCCCAAATCTCGTAAGCAGTGTCTTTAGTACGCAAGGGATGTATACATGCACAGACCTTAACGAAGGTATTCACAGCTAATATAACCAATTCAGGCTGCGTCTTGGCGTAATTCATGAGGTACAGATATACGAGCTTCTTCTGCTCCAAATCATCCGTCTGCATGTTCTTCAAGACGTCTGGGAACAACCCAGAGACGTCCTTTCCGACCGTCATGTTGGCGATGACGCGCTTGATGGCATCCTTGCGCTTGTCCCGATACTCGCTGTTCAGGTCAGCCCTTAGTTCGAAGTTCTCGCCTATATTCGCCAGGTGAAGAAGCAAAAATTGCCGAAGATAAGGAGCTTTGCATTAGATGGCGATGGCGTTTGAATGATAATGATGTACCTTTCTTGGGCGGCGCACGAAAGTTCATTGGATGAGGGTTGGCAATGCAGTCCACATTCAGACTGGCGGACAGGGACAGTTCCCACACAACTGGTCGCCCCCGTTTTCTAAGCAAACTATTGGACGCTCTCGTTCTTTCGTGCCGAGGTCTTTTGTCAGCCCGGAGTAGCATCGAGAGCATTATGTTCATAAAGGACTATCAAGCCCCGGGTTGGCTATGTACCTGATGATACCCGCAACTCAATTACTCTGTCCATCATCCGTCACCAATAGCCAGGATTCCCCTCCTCCCTATCATGTTGGCACCAGAATGATCCCGCTCTCGCAGATATCATGTCGTTCAGAACACCGCTTAAACAATGGCTGATTCTTCTGCGCTTGATCGTCTACATATTCGATATATTCTCGTCGCCCCATAAAAAGCATCTGCATGGCACGAACTGCCACCTCCTTACGCATTTGCTGCCACTGTGCACCAATCTGAACATTCTCTAACCTGATTCCTGTCGCACCCTTTTGCCTTTCTCCATTCGCCCCCCAGATTAGTCTATTGTATCCTCCTTTGACCAAATCCTGATATGCCACGCAGGGTGGATTATATGAACCCGCTGAGGTATGTGTGTAATAGGATTCAGTAGGAGAATAACTTCATTGTCCTATGCAGATGCAGGTGGAGTATATCAATATTGGAGGCCGCGGAGTTTGGATGGAACAAAGAGGCTTGATATACTTTGACGACAAATGTCCAAGTAATCGGAAAATTAAGCGATGCTAGTCGATGGGTGACGACCGGATATTTAGATCTCCAGCCAGCTAGCCTCCAAGCATCCGACCATAATTTGGCAGCAGTAGCAGGTAAAGCCGCGATTGAGCCATCCAAGGCAAAAGCAACGAATCCCACGTCGACGTTTTTGACGGATTCATTCCCTGACTGGCATCTAGATTCACTGTATATACCCGTCACTACAACACTCATCTCGCCAGCCGGCTACATCACAATGGATTACCTCCCCAGAAGCAACATTGGCCAGACAAATTATGGAAGGCATTCCGACCACACAGCTCGAACCGCCTCGCCGACTGAAACTGATATGAAAGATAACCTACCGCCCCCACCTCCGCCAAAGGACACATTTTACTCCTCTTCGTCGCTCTATGCTTCAACTTCGAAAGCTCAATTATCTCAAACATCACTTCTTCCTTCAAGAGCCGCTACACAACCAACTCCAACGACACCCAGAAGCAACGCGACGCCAAAGTGGTACAATCTAGCTACTGGAGGAAAGTCACCTGCGGGGAGTCAGACAAGTCTCACTCTTCCACAGACGTCGTTGGTCTCGAAGCCCTCCAAGTCGAAATTTAGGCTGCCGAGGCTGAGGAAACGACCTTCGACCGACCCGGGGCCACCGGATTCTTCGGAGGGTAGCAGCATTGCCTCGTCAAGGCCAGATACGCGCGAGAACGGCGAAGGATCCAGCCAGAGTCTTCATCACGACGACGGCATATCTAGCCCTTGGGGATTCCAGGTATTGACCTGGTGCTTTTGAACGCTTGAGGCGAGCTTCTTACAAACGTTTGACCCTTAGCACAACGTTCATGTAGATGATAGGCTAAAAGGTCTACCCGCGGAGTGGGCGAACGCCCTCCTCGCAGCCGGTTACTCTGTCGAGGAGGTCAATGCTATATACTCGAAACGACAGTCAATTTCGAAACCAAAGCAGTCGATCCCTTCCTCATCGAACACCACCCCGAAGCCAAATGCTACACTTCCCAAATCGAAAAGTGACACCTCTGGAACGCAAGGGACGCGCGCTGTTCTCGGGATTCACCACGTGCCATCAATAACAAGGGTTGCCCCACCAGCGTACAGTTCTCTCTCAAACTCTTCATCGCCATCAATGCCGCCTCCGCTGGATATATCTACATCTAAAGCCGTGCCACCAGATAAACCATCCTCACCCCCGGTATCACCCAAGACGTCCAAGACGACATCTATTCGCCATGCCATAAGTAGCACGATTCGACAGGCACGGTCAAGCGCATCACTAAGAAAAGTGACAGACACATCCGCACCCCCACAAATACCCGCATCTCCCCGCCGAGACGCTCCAGAAGCGCAAACAACAACATTTTGGGATGACGAAGATGAGGATGGAGATAACCGCACTTCGGAGACCACAAACACTAATGGGAGCAGGAGTGAACGGCACGATCGGCTGGGCGAATTGCCGCTCGAGCAAATGCGGAAGAGCAAGTCCGCTGTCAGTCTAAGAACAGCATCGAGGAGGAGTTTATCAACCCCAGGATCGCCAACGTCACCCACTATTCCCTCCCTACCAGCACCGGAGCTGACCCTGCCAGATTTTGATGGATTTGGGAGCTTTGGTAGTTTGGCAGAGGCCTTCCACCCCATACTCTCTGGGAGCACATCAATACCTAGGTTCGAAGGACTTTCCTTAAGACCTGCGGATGCTCCCAACTCAAGCTCCAAATCCACGCCCGCTGCACCGGAGGCACCTCCCTCACTCTCCCTGAAACCTGCAGCGCTACCACTCGACCCACTAAAAATCTCACCCTTGAACATCCTCCCCAAGACAATCCGAAAGGGGGACGATGTATTGAGACAGGAACCGGAACAGAGCGGTGCATCCACCACTAAACCATCCGTTGTCATATCCGGAACCACTTCAATGTCCTCCCTAGAAGGGTCTAGTCCACGTCAGGCAGTTGCACAACCCCCATATTGGGGTCAAGCCCTGGCACCACGGCCTGTTCCCAGGGGTCGTGTTACAGACCCACTGCGATCAGAGAACTCCCTTACTGTCTTGATGGCCGAGTATGCCGATGATATCAATAATGCTACTGAGAATGACGATAGGCTCCTACCATACTTGAATAGTACTCCCCCTTCACCGAATCCACCCAGGAATGATACCAGTAACGAAGGCCCGATGTCAAGATCTTCCTCCTCTACGTCGGTTTCCGAATCAAGTACGACGGTGTCTGCGGCCTCCTCCGCAGGCAGTTCGCCGGCGGGCGGGTATGCTGTCTCAGTAGTCAGAACAGCGGTGGAGTCGATTGAGAGGAGGAAGGAGGACGTAAAGCCGTTGTCTCCGGCGAGAATAGAAGTTGCGACGGCTACTCGTCTCGTACCGTTGTCCGTCAGAGGGCCTTCGTCGTTCACTCTAGGTTTGCCCCCTGCGCTTTCACGGCCAATATCCACAGCCACTGCAACTACCGCCTCGCCATATCACGGTGTCCTGGACGATTGGCTCGAAGCTGAAGAAGATGATGGTGATGATCCTGCGACGACTCCGGAGGATCGTGAAGCTAAGAACTATGTCGAAGAGAACGATCTAGAGATTACCAGCGATGATGGCGGGGAGCCTTTTGACCTTCTGCATTCTGCCTTCCCTCAGCCACCTTCGATTTTGGTCAATGGATCAGGACGCAACTCCAGCAATTCTGGTGCTTACGACGCTAGCGAAGAAGACGATGACTTGCCGTTAATCCTCATGCCACTGGCTAGACATATACGACGCATAGGCGACGGCGAGCAACCATCTCTCGTTGAGCCAGTGGCCGAGGGCCGATTCGGCGTTGTCTTTGCAGCTCACCCTACCAACAAACAGTCTCGGCCTGACATGGTTGCTGTGAAAACAATTGGAGTGGTGTCTAACCACCAACCCAAGTTCATCGCCCTCCAGAAGGAACTGGAGTTACTTCAGGACGTGAAGCATAATAACATCTTGGCATACGACGGCGTCTACCTTGTGAGGGATCCAGATGTGCAGGGTGGGCTAAGCCTATGGCTTCAGATGGAGTTACTCGACAGCAGCCTGGCTGATGTGCTAGGGTTCCTTGCCGATGGACTGGCGGTCGGCGAGCCAGCAATCGCTAGGTTTGCCTGTGATGTATGTCCAATTCCGCTGTCGCCACTATCATCGAAGTGGTATCAATTAATGGCCCTCCCCTCAGGTTTTGCAAGGTCTGGATTACTTGCAAAATTTGAACATCGCTCATCGGGACGTTCGTTCGGATAATCTCCTGCTTTCTCGATCGGGGGTGCTGAAACTTTGTAAGTGGAAGGCCGACACGAGTTCGGGGAAAGCACTGTGCCCTCTCGTCTGACCTTCTCGTCTCGATTGTCAGCCGACTTCTCCAATGCCACCCAAATACGGCCTACAGAGTCAAAACGAAGTTCGGTCTATGGTCAGCCGCCTTACTGGATGGTACGTCTTTACCTTTCTAGGATAACACGCTATAAATGGCTCATAGATTGCTCGTATATCAGGATCCTGAGATGCGTCGGTATGTCGACAAAACTTTCTGCAGCATCTGTCTTCCAGCTGATTAAGTAACATCTCTCCACGACAGAGGTCAGCCGTACGATCCTTATGCCGCAGACATATGGTCTGTTGGTGCGACCGTGTGGGAGGTCGTTGAGGGTGATCCGCCGTTTATAAATATCGAGGATACGAAGAACTTCCCGGACCGTTGGCCACCTCTCTCGGCCCCGGAAGACTATTCGCCTGAGCTGGAAGAATTTTTAAGCCAGTGTTCTCAACCTGCGAAGCGCCGTCCCAGAGCCGACAAGCTGCTACAGGTTGGTTGGCTCTCCATCTTTGTCAATTTGTGCACAAAACTAATGCGTGTTCGCCTACATTAGTCCCCTTTTGTACAAAGTGCCGGACCACGCAGCTGCGTCGTTGATCTGTTAAAGCAAGTCAGAGCATTGGAAAGGGCGACTAAGTAACGAGGCCACATATGCCACGATCGACGTTTCGATTGAGGTTATTGTATGATACAGAACGAACACACACGTAGCATCGCATTATCCGCATACAGTCACAGTAATTGATTATTCACTTCTATCCCCACACTGGCATCTGTCATGCTTATGCTATCCATCAGTCAGTCTATTGAACTTTTTGGGCGTAGCAACAAGATCATTCTCCGACTCGGCAAGACCCGTCAATAAAGGTGGTGGTTTCCAAAGCGAACGCCGAAAGTGTGCCGAAGAGAGTGAAAGCTGCCAATGAGAAGATTAAGGAGACTCAAGCCACTGATGATAGCATGGCATAGGCGAAGGCATCGACGGGGATGCCTGGCTAGAGGGACTCCCAGCGTTTGAAAAGCCCACGCCCGCTCTTGTCGAGAAACCCTGGTTGTTGACTTCTGACCAAGTAACATTATGACATGTTCCTGGCCCAAGGATGTTGATTAGATTTGTGAATAAGCTGTTTGATGCCTTGGTCAGTGTGCGCATTATCTTAGTCGCGGGCTGCTCGCTCGTCATGCGGGGAAAAGAGCAAACAAGGTCAAATCTGCAAGCTGTACAGTCGCCCACTAGTACTATCTAGGCAAGGTCGAGAGCTGCAGTCAGTTGAAATACAAATGAATTACTGCTTGACAACCAACCACCATCATCAATCAACTAATCACTGTTAAGCATGGATGCCCGAGGCACACCTCCCACATCTGCTGTATGGCCACAGTTTGTAACTGCTGTAAGTACTCAGCAATTAACACCTTACAAAACTAACCCAGCCTTAACCCAAAGATTGACGCCGCCGCCAGCTTACTGCATGAACTGCCGGTATGCCCAGAGCGTTTCTTTCCGACCTATATTTTCCTAACATACTTTAGGCCCCCCAACCTGCTCTACCTGAGAATCTTGGACAGATTCAAGAGTTTATCATTGCTCAAAACACCTTGCTTCAACAACAGCTCCAAGAATACATACTTCTACAGACTCGAGGGATCCACTAAGGAATCCAATGCATTAGAGATGAAGCTCAGCAACTGTATGTGAAATAATGTGAAATAATGACATCCTAACTAGCCTAACCCCCACTAATAGGGCCATCGCTATCCCCAATCCAAATTGCAAATTCCATTGTCAGGGACCAGGGCATAGTACATGTCGTCTCCAATCCTCATGGCAATCACCCTCCGGGCTTTCCGATGTTAACTCATGACTTGCAGGATATGTGCGGTAAGTAAGTCTCCCCATCAAATAACATGTCATTGCTCAGTTCCTGACAATATTCTCAGGTTCTACGACATTCCTTTTGTTGGTTTGTCAGCTGAAGCCAAGCGTTTGTGTCAACACCTCTGTGTTTTCTCGTCATAGTGCTTCTTAACACTTTCATGGAATGCCTTGATACAGCGAGAAATGCTTGGTCTTGATGCATGCCTTCCGACTGAAGATTGCTTAAGTGACGAAAAAGTCGTTTGTTCTCAAAACACGCATGGCATTGCATTATCCCACAGAATTGATTATTCGCTTCCATCGCCATGCTGCGCATCTGTCCCGCTCATACTATCCATCAGCCTCTTGAACTTTCTTGCGTCCCTAGCCACAAGATCATTCTCCGACTCAGCAAGGTCTTCGATGAAGGTGACAGTTTCCGAAGCGAACGCTGAAATTAAGATCTGGCGTCAGATCTAGTTGCTGATTATGGTAGAAAATACTCGCCCATAACACGCGCGCCTTCTCGTTTCCATATCGCAGAGAGACCCTCTAGCGCGAGGATCTGGGTCTTGATGTTCTCTGATCGAGTCTCCATGAGAACGGCCAAGTTCAAGGACTTGAGCAACTGTTCTCGATTTACTGCATGAGCAAAGCCGGAAAGACAGGCTATCAAGCTGCGCTTGTCTTCATCGTCGATGGTTATGAAAGACGGAATGGAAAGCTGTTTGACAAGGGAAGGCATGATGCGTTCCAGCCTGTCATCTCGCCAAAACACTGAACATGGGCTATGTCAGCCCGGCTTGTTCGTGAAACAATTTGATGGACTCACCGCCTTCATCGACAGCGAAACCGACACCAAGCATGCGAACCAGTCCCAGCCACAGGAGATGGTTATGAGACTTATCATCTACAAACCGCTCAAAGATCTCGACAAGCCTCTCGTGGACCATTCCAAGGTATGGTGTGATCAAGTTCTAGAAGAAGTCTTTGAATACTTTCATGGACAGCAATAGAGAGAATCCGCACCTTAAACTTCTCAAGTAGTGCTGACATGAGAGCGGCAAATGTAATCTGGCGGGCTTCGCTTTGGCCGTCTATCAAGCGAAACGGTCAGGAATCCCTGATTTGACAGCCACAGAACGGGCGACAAACCGCTTGTGAACGCCCAGTCAAAGATCCGGCGGAACAGTGGCTTGAACGTTGCTTCGTTGAGTTTCGTAACGATCTCTATGAGGGAGAGTATTGCCGCAGCCTCCACCTGAAATGAAGATATGTGTCGACAAGACAGCGAGAAAGCGGATTACATCTTGAGATATACCTCCCCAACATCCTGACCATCAATCCGACATCGCAAGTCAAACGCTTCCAAGAACATTTTGAAAAGACTCTTCAAGTTGTCCGTAATATCTGACCTCGGAGCCTTCGCGAGTGCTATCCGGCATAGGCGGAAGAACTCTGTCAGTTCTCTTGTTTTAGCCTGCGGGACAAAAAGAGGAGATTTTAGCGATGTTCGGAATACAGGCAGACTTTTCGCCGACATACGAGCAAGCTATACTTCTCGTCCCAAAGGCCCATTAGGATAGGCAAAATCAGCCGTAACGGAATATGCGTGGATATGGACTGCAGAGTGGTAGCCGCTTCATCTTCCCCATTTACAGACAATGTCACACAAGCTGCAATGATGCGAGATGGCTCGGCACCCAAAAACGTGGGAATAGATGTTACAAGCGTATCCAAAGCTTGCAAACCGCGTGATCTAAGAGATGCATTAGATTCTTTGTCTGATCGTGAAGTAGTTAGTAACCCCAGTGTCCTCAAAGTATGGCAATCTCACCTATTCCATCACCCAGTTGTAGGCCCTCAATGGAAAGTTCAACCACTGCTGAAGCGTAGGAGATCATGCGGGGCCCAAGTTTGACACTGAGGAGCGGGTCAATAAGTATATGATGATGCCATGATCTTACTCACATGAAGGTAGTGAGAACATGCAACGCATCAGCAAGCACTGCATGTGTACGGCCGGCCTGTATGATAGGACCAACACATCGGAAAAGTGCTATGTTTTCGGAATCATCACCACTCAAGGCAACAGCGCCAAGAGCCCGTAAGATTAGAGTTTGCGAGGTACCCGAGGTGGCTGTTAGCTCAAGGCAAACGCGGTCGATGATAGATACCACGATATTTCTGTGGGTAACTCTAGTCTGTGGCGCGACGAGAGCAATACGATCCGCGAACAATTCGATAGCGGCTGATCGTACCTGAATTTCAGAGGTTAGTAGCCGTACGGTATATAAATCGGTTTAATTGACGCACGCCAACATCTTCACCGGCAGTGAGGTCGGCGACTGCACGGAGGAAGTCGGAAGCTGGGATGACCATAAGAGTGTCGAGGAGGGAAGCACGAGCAGCGGTATTGACTTCGTCGTAGCATCCGATTTGTTCCTGGCTGACTTTGCTCGCCAATGACACGAGCGAAGACAGCAATCCTTGGATCAAGAGGTTGGGCCCTGTGGCATTAGGTCGATACCGAGGCTCATCACTGAAGGCCCGGATAGCAAAGCGAACGAAGATCAACAACGCAATAGCTTGCTTCTTCAAAGCGGTGGCAACAGAAGGCAAGTGTTCGTCCCTAATGATCAAGAGCTTTAGTTCAACGCCCACCGTGATGCGTAACCAAACACGCACAGTGTTACGTCCAAGAAAGACCGCAAATCTTGCTTGTCGGGATGCTCTACTCGGTTCACTAGTCTCTGACACTCCTCTAATATTGCGAGCACAACCTAAACAGCGCAGTCAATGGATTGTACGCGCGATGCTCAAATAGATGAAGCCATATCCTCACAGTTAGGCGCTTCTCATGCGGGTGTCTGGCTAGTGCAGCCAGAGGGAGTCCCAGCGTTTGGAAGGCTTCCGTCTGCTCTTGTCGAGAAACCCTGGTTGCTGACTTCTGAACTAGCAGCATTATGACAGGTGCTAGGTAGGTTTCTGGCCCAAGGACGTCAATTAAGTTGGTGAAGAAGCTGTTTGATGCCTTGGTCAGCGGGTGGATGATCTTGTCAAGCGTTCTGTCTCACTGTGTGCGTCGATGTCGGGGTACGTGAGTCGACGCATCCGTGAAGATTCGCAAGAAGTCGCGAGAACCTTATTATTACGTCAGAATGATTGTTTTTCTTTGGTGAGGAGGCATGCGAGTCTCACCAATTAGTAATTCAAGTCCACCATGATGTGTTTCTTTCAAGGATTGGCTCATGATGGGAACGATGCACTCCACCGCCTGTAAGGTCGATCAATAGTGCGTCGAGACGAAGGAGATGCAGGGAAGACTTACCTTCTGTACTACCCTGAAACTGTACGAATCGTCACGATGAAAGACGTTTGAGCCCATAAAGGTAAAAATCGGCATGACGTGGTGGAGGACGATTTCAGGAGACATCTTTGCTGCATTGCTGATCACTAGTAATGCTTGCTGAGATGTCTGTGGGTTGTCGGCCGCTGTGAAGATTGGCGCTGGTTAATGTCACCGCGCAAATCCCAAGTGAGAAATCACCTACAGCGCACGAGGTTAACTAGTACATCTATTCGGAAGCTTGATGCTGGTACAGCAGACTTGATCAAGGGGGAATAATCAGTTTTAGGGGGGCTCGTTGGAAGAATTTATCTCACATCTATAGACGTAATGGTCTTATCCAAAGCGACCAAAAGAGTTTGTGAAACGTAGTCGATCGCCGCTGCTCCTTGACGGGAGTCCCAGAGCCTCTGTAGCGCGTCAAAAATAGATCGCATAGCTTCGACAGACGCAAGTGCAGGTCTGGATGCAACCGCTTCTGCGAAGAATGTTAAAGATTGTGCAGTGTTGGCATCTGTCACCACAGCGGCAACCCTGGTTGTTCGTTTATCAGATACATACAGATCTGTTGTATCAATGAGAACTCACTGATCCAGCTTAGCCCGCTTGTTTGATCGTTCTGGAGACGTCTCGATGGGTGGAAGCAGTACAGGGAGTATGCCGACGACTGACTCCGCATCGACCACGCCTATCAAAACCCGCTTAAGATGTGCAAACTCCGCCTGGAAGTCCAGATTAAACTTACGCCAACCATCTGGAAAGGGTTCCAAGGACTGACCTGCTGACGTGCTTCCCCTGCTAGGTCGAGAAGGAGCTGACAGATCTGAACCTTGTGGGCGGTATCGAGGTGCTGAAAGAGTACACGACGAAGTTGATCTAAGGCCACAGAACCTATGGTGTTTGCAGCTTCTATATAAAGCAATTAGGGAAATTACAGGCAAAACACAATTAAGTGCTTACCCCCACCGCCGAAACACTTGATGGCTTGTAAAAATACGTCCCATGCGTGACTACCGTCCTGGATGAGGGTTTCCACGCTCTCGGCGTCGAATATTTCGAAGAGTAGCTGTCGATTTAGGCCCATTCGTGAATCGGACGAGGCAGATCCATCATGCAGGAGATGTTCAACAAGTGGCAGCAATAGCAACAGCTTCGCAGGGTCGGATACATCCCTGATGGCAAGTAACAATGAGGAACGCGCATAGAGATTGTCCCAACAGACCACATGGGACAAGAGGCAACAGACAACGCGCTGCTTAAACCTGATAACCAAAGAAGAATCACTCGTTAGGATTGAAGCGGACGCCACTAGCAATAGTACTCACACTTTGGCTTTGCTAGTCAGAGCTCCAGAAGCGAGAGTCTCTCGATTGAAGATAGGTAGATAAGAAGCATCGGCGACAAAGTTATCGCGCCGTTCGACAAGCATTGACATGTATTTGCCCGCGTCGGAGTACGACAGGACCTGGACTGCGCCTTCGTAACATATTCCATAATCAGTTGCGAGATATACGTTCGTTATTCAAAACGCACCAGTATGCTTTCCATAGATAGATTCTACCGCATAGACTCCACAGCGGCGCTCGCGATGCATGCTTTGCATAACCTCAATGCACTCAATAGCTGCTAAGCGCACTGATTTGTCTAACGAGGACAGAGCCACGAGTAACGCTGGAATGATAATCTGGAAGTCCAAGGCGGAGTCGGTTTGAACAGCAGATTGTGCCACAAGGAATGCTTTGGCATGGTTTAGCGCCATGCACTGGAGAAATGGTGGCGACGAATCGTCCGTACACACTCCTACCAGCAATAGTAACGCGTCATCCTTGATGTTGACGAAAACTGCTCGTAGGAGTGTAGTGGCAAGGGGATAGAGAGCGGAGGCCGAATTGACCAGAGTGTAGATGTCCCGAGTCAGCTTGACGAACTTGGAGCCAGTGTCACTCTTAGCGGTCTGAACGTGAGCAATGGCCTATCGTAGACAGTAGGGTGGAATAGGCTCACATCTGACTGTGCCCTGAGCCACTCCATTTGGGTACCTGCTGGCTTCGGGATGCAAGGCAAGAGGGCTAGTATACTCGCCTGCAAGCGCTGGAGTGTCACGTTGCTGTTCGGCTTTCCAACAACAGACGCTCCGAGAGACTCATAGTTAAGAAGCTGTGCATGTAACCCGTCAGGTTCATTGTGGTTTTCGAAGAATTGAAGAACGACACCAACTCACGTCTCCTAGGCTGGCCCCGTTCTTGATCACATCCGCGAGGGTTTCGATGCTTTTCAATCCCAAATCCTCCATAATGCGACTGGCTGCCAGGATTTGATGCTCCCCAGATAGCTGATTTAATAGAGCACGAAGAACCAGGCAAGCGGCCGCGCGGGAGTGAGAATCTTTGATCTTCAATTGGCCCAGAAAGAAGCCAAAGTGATCCGGGTAATCGTTTGATACCATCACATTATCTGGAAGATGAAGGCAAAGTTTAGTACACCCCTCAAAGTCTTACCAGAGAATGCGCAAGTACATACGAGCAATCTTCTGCGATACTGCAAGGTTGATCGCAGCCATCTGTGTTGCATCCGGAGCTTCGGACACGAGCTCGACGCAACCCTTGAGTATCTCGAATTCTTTCAACTTCGACTCTCGTACGATCTTCCACGTCTGCTGAGCCTGCTTCTGCCGGGACTTGGTGAATAGAAGGTATCTCCAGAACGAGGACCGAAAAATGTCTTTTGTCTCTTCTGGCAATCGCTCGCAATACTGCTGGGAGAAGAACGTAAGGTGTGCTCGGGCGACCAGTCGGTGTATATCAGGTGCGTTCAGAGCTGCGGCGATCGCCTCTTTGAGTTGTACCTGTGGTATGTGCTTAAACAGCGTATCGGGCGAATTGTACAGCAGCGTGATAACGTCCGGGCTGGGATCTTGAAATGTTGAAGCAAGGTTATCCAGGACGTCCTACAGGAAGTGTTAGCTAGCTTTGTAAAGAGCTATTGAATAATATACCTTCGAGAAATCGCCAGGTTCCCCAGATGAGAGATCACTTAAAAGGTCTCGAAGACCACATAGTCGTACTTGTACATCGCCCGTGCTCAGAGCTAGGGTTCCAGAGCCTGCCTCACTAGCAGAGGGCCCCTGGAGAGCGAGAGCAGTGATGAGTTATTGCAAGGGCGAAGCATGATTGCCTATCCACATACGAGGCTTAACTTCAGGATGAAGCTATCAAACTTGTCCTTGTCAGTGTCAGAGAGTCCTCGAGTGAGAGATGCGGTCACTAAGCGGAAGGGGACAGGGTGTCGCTGATAGATGGCTGAGAGCACAATGATGGCGGTCGGGTCGGCTGTTTGGCCAGTTTTGACACTCGAAAATAGCAGCGCGGTGATCTGCTCCACCAAGCGGACGGAGGCGAATGGCGCGTTGACGACGTCGAGAAGGACTTGCCGCCACGCATTCAACTTGTCAGAGTCCCTGAATATCTATGCGTGAGTCATGAAATTGATACGTCAGATTGGTAAACTTACTGAATGACAAAGGCCACGAGCGCAGCATAGAATTTCTCCGAACCGTGCCATGTCACGCTCTCTGGTATAGCTTCCTCGAGTTCTCTGGATTATCGGCCGTTAGGGTTGTATACACAACGACATGAGTGCTAGCATCAACTCACATGGGGTTTTTCAGCATTTTGGAGATTGACTTTGAGATGACCGGTGCCGCTTGTGAACTGGAGATGGCGATCAGCACTGCTAGAACCTCCTTGATAGTCGCGTGCGGTGTTGACTGAAGAACCGTCTTGGTAACCACCTTCAAAGCTTTAGGGGTCATTGTAACGCGCTGGGAGAACGACGAGAGGGTGACGAAGTGCCCAAGCTGCAAGGACGACGGTTAATGTTTGAGCGTCAGGATCGCTTTCGATACTATCAACTCACAATGATCTCTCTGCTCGCGCCGGACAAAAGTGGCGTCGTAATTGCAGGGAGCAAGAAGGCGGTAATACCTTCATCAATCGTGGGCACGCGAGAGATGTACTCGACGGTGATGGCCGTACTGAAATTGAGCAGTGTACGGTGCCAATAGTTGCCTTCAATAGCATTGGCGAACAGACCTGTTACTAAACGGGCTAATTCAACGTTTTTAATCATGGCGGTGACGAGTGCCGTGCGTGGAAGCGCTTTGGAGCTTTTCTTGAAAGGTGCTAAGAACGACCACATCGGGCTGGACCTGGGGAGGTAAGAGACAGGGCTAAGCGTCAACAGGGGTTCACAGTGTGGCCATTGCGGATAACATACTCAATCGCGAGAATCGAGAGCATCTTGGCAAACTGTGTTGACTCGTGGTACGGCATGAAACATTCCAAGACCAAGGAAATGTCGAACTCATTAATTCTGTATTTTGCCGTGACTATGAGTGCGATATTCAAATGATAATAGAGATCTACTCACCTATATCTCCGAACTAGCCACTCCAAGACTTTCCCTGCAGGGGGCTCCATCAAATACTTGGAAAGCTTCCACATGAAGCGGGCGATAACTTCCTGCAACGCGACAAGCTGTTCCGGTGGGATGACCGTTCGATCGACTGCACGAGCCGCATTCGAGAAAATATCTCTCCCGACCTCTTCGAGGGTCGGATCAAGTACACACAGGGCGGCGAAGCCATTCTGACCTAGGGCGCAGATAGAGTCCAAGTCGTGCTCGGCAGCCTCTTGGGAAGAGAACAAATATGTGAATCCATAGTGACGCTGTCTCCGAATATTTCCGAGCAGCTCAGCGTTGAGAGAAACGTTTTGGGAGAGCTGCGTCGCAAGAGCAGACGGCATGTAGGCTACCTATGGAACGGTGGGTTGGAGAAATTTGAAGTCCGTGATTCAGGAACCAGTCAGGGTGATTTCGATAGGGATCACGCGGCGATCTCATTCCTGTAGCGAAATGTAGGGGAGTAGAGCGTCCCAGTTACGATTGAAATCAAGGGGCAGCCATACTCTGCTCTTTCTCCTCGTTTTCAAATTGCCACATGACAAGAACTTAATATAAATAGGTAGGTATGATAAAGGTGACAGTGCTGTACAGTGCTAGTGAATTAGGCCATCACCTGACGAAGACGGAGGTAAGCGGGGACTGAGACCTAGATCTCGACCCCGACTGGTACAGTTGCATTTATATCATGTCACAGCAGCCCGTGTCTGACTTCAAACGTCAGATCCAAGCTTCGACTAAAGTACCAGCATGGGGCAAGTCAGCCAAGCCAACTGTACCACCACCGCAGCAGCAAAGCTATACTTCACAGGCATCTTCTTCCTCTCAGCCCGCGCCAACCGCTGAGGCAGGCCCGTCGCAGGTCCTCCCTGGAAAGAAGAAGAATAAGAAATCAGGCATGTGCTCGAATGCTTCCAGAGAAGCTATGACGTGCCATTGATAAGTATAATTCTGACTTAGACGTCGTATGGTCTCAGCCAAGTGATACAGGCACCGGAACGCAGAGAGGGACACAACTCGCTTTCGTGTTGGATTTCCTCAAGGTAGGACGTGTATTGTCGCTGCTTCCTTGGAAATGCTGACCTACTCTCATCCTCATTGTGGCACTGTCACCTTCGACGCACCTTGTCTGGTTGTTTCGTTCGCCACCACCGAACCCATGAACCTGCCCTACGTATTTCCAGAAATCTCAAAACCCAATTCGTTTAGAGGATCTTGCGTTGCTCTCGGAAGTACCGACTCTTGAGACAGATCCATTATTGCTTGAAGCGTTCGAACGTGACGAGAACGTCAATAAGAATCCCAATAACGGTCTCTATACATGGAAGGTACGACTTCTCTCATGGGTTTTCTCTTCTTGGTTTCTTACTGTCCAATTTATTTATTTTTCGTTCATTATAGCGTGTTTATCACTCTCGTACACCAGAACAACTCTTGAATGAGATCCGGTCCAAGGGACGAGACGGTGGTGGGCTGTCCGTTAAGGCGCTCAAAGAAGGCTTCCCAGAGGTTGTGCAACACATAGAACAGCTCGAGCAACAAGGCAAAGTTTTGGTGACGCGGAACGCCAAGGATAACGCACCTAAATTTGTCTTCTGGAACGAGATCACCACTGAACAGGGCGGGAAGATGGTCGACGCTGGTGCGCATCTCATATTACTCACTTAGCCTTCCTCCCATCGGCTTATTTCTCCCCTGACCTCGTCCTAGAATTTGTCGAGATTTGGGATAAGCTCACCAACCCCGTCGAAGCTGATCTGCTCAAGGCACTCGAGCGATCCGGTCTGCAAGCGACCGTGTCGGAGGACTTGCCAGCACAAGCACCCAAGGGGAAGAAGAAGAAACCCAAGGCGCAGGCCAAGCGGATCCACAAGATCACCAATACCCACATCGATATAGCTGGTATAGACTTGACGAAGGATTACGTGAAGCCGAGCGCGAGTACAGCGACATCCTGATTGTCGGGTATCTTGAGGGACTGGAATCCGGTAATAGATGGGACTCTGCAATATCAAGTATGATTCTTGCGTCCGGTATGCGCGTTCTGTATTGGTGATATGTGTTCGATTCGCGTTTCTGTTTCGAAGATCATTTAGAGAAATGAGATACCCTTGCCTGCAAAAGAGTTCTCGGATACTCGCACTACTTTGAACATCTCAACTGTCGCCAAGGACTCCATTCACATCTCCACTGCATGTGGTCGAGGGCAAAAGGGGGATAGATATTACCAGGAAAATCTACAATAACAAATGGTGCCAAAAAGACGGGTCGGGTCATTATTCACCTATCGCGCCTTCGACTTCACCCCTCTCCGTTGGGCCATCGCTGTCGTTGGTGTCTGTCGCCCTGCCTTTCTAGCCTCCTCTTCCCGCTCCTTCATGTCCTTATTCGCCTTTGCCACGGCATTCGCAGCGATCTGCTCAAACCGCTGCTCGTTGAGGGATTTGAACTTGTTGTAGCCTGCCAGGAGCGTCTCCTTCATGGTTGGCGCCGGGATGATCTCTGAGGTTGGTGGTGCCGGGCGAATGTTAGCCCATTGTTTGACGGCTGGGATGCGTAGGATGGCGGCTTGGACGCCCATGAGAGCTCCATTGCTGACGAAATAAAGCATCAGGCCCTGAAAAATGAATTATCAGTGCATGTTTCAAATCTACATCCACGAGATAAGAAACACGTACTGTTGGGAGCTGGGCCATAATGGGGAGTCCGAGGAGGGAGAGGAGTGTGAAACCATTGGTCATATGTTTCGTCTCTTGGGCTTTTGGAGTCTCAGCAGATGCGAGCTGAGAGAGGCGAATTCAATTTTGGTGAGCGCGGGAGTTTATTAGCATGATAAAGCTGTGGTGTACCTTAAGCATTGCGACAAAGGCCGCTGTGCTGACTATCGGTAAGACGTATGTAGGATCGGACATGGTGAGGTCAGTGAACCACGCAAGTCCTCCAGTTTTCATGCTCTCCACTGGCAAGTTGCACATCCACTTAATGCCGAAGAACATTGCGATACCAATAGGCATCTGGACGAGTCCGAGCAACCCAACAAGTGGACTCGCTCCAGCGTCCGTATATGCCTGTCGCATCTCCATCGACGCCTTCATCAACGCCATCTTATCACCAGTGGCTTGAGACTCCTTGATCTTCTCTGTAGCAGCTTTAACCCTCTTCGTCGCGTATGCCATACGGGAGTTATTTGCGACGACGCGGATGTGGAGGGGGAGTGAGGCGATTCGTACGACGGCGGCGAGGGTGAGGATGGACGCCCACCATGGTAACCCTGTCGTGACGTGGATTTGCTCGAGGATTGTCTGAACAATGCCAGCGGGGCTCCAGCCACCGAGACCAAGAGATGAAAGGTCACCGATATGATCGCCGTTGGCGAGTGGTGTGGTGATGAGGTCGGCGATGGAACCATCTATTGGAGGGATGGCGTCAACAGGTGTGGCCGAGGCAGCTTCCGACGTGTAAAGAGGCTGCGGAGGCGGAACAGAGGGCCCAGGAAGAGAAGGTGCGGCTGCAGATTCAACTGACACACCAGAAGGGGTCGGAGGGGTGACGGATGTCGGCGTCGGTGTTGGTGATGACCCGAACGAACGAGTGGCATAAAGGAGTGATGTGGTTCGTAAGGTAGCTGGAGAATGTGTCCGATTCAACAGCACGGAGAGCTAAAAAGTGCTGTTTCATTAGAACAGGAACGCTGGAGGTGAGGAGGGCGAGATACGCACCAGACGCGTGTTTCCTGGGGCACGAGCTGCGAGGTTGGCCCTGGCATTTGAAGAACTGTATAGAAATTATCAGCATTTAAAATACATGGAATATAATATAAATCTTACGCTGTGAACCGTGCTAGCGACGCCGTGCGAGGGAGCATCATTTGGGATGTTTTGGGTAGACGGTCGAAAACTACTGTGAGAACGCCCACTGGGCTATGCCGGTGCCTGAGACCCTAATACAAATTCAAATTGTCAAAGCGGACGGCTGATGCACAACTTGCTAATGGTAGTAGCACATCGTGTGCCACAGCCGCTGCCGACAAAAGTAACTGGAAATATGCCAAGCTGTACATCAATGTGATGGATGGTTCTCGTTATGTTGAACCCTTGTTACACTTGAGCCGCGTTTCATCTTTCAGCGCGCCAAGTCCTCTTCGAGTCATTCTAGTTTAGCAAGTGGTGATTATCGCAGAGAGACGTTCTTTGCCCGTACGGCGCCCTCTGGGTGATAGGACTCTGCCACGTCGATCACGGCCATGGCAGGATCTTGGATTCCACTCGGCAGCAATCTTTCCTGAGACACACGGGGTTATTATCTTTATCCCTTGAAACGTATCCATTCTCGGCATTCCTTGTAACTAATAAGGGGGCAACAGTCTACATATAACAAGACCACGTCGTTCTAGAAGCATTTCCTATCACTTCTCCTTCATTTCTCCTTCATCTGGCCATCCTTGTTTCTTTTCGTCGTGAAAATCATTACTTTCTTCCATTTCGACAACTTTGATCTTTCATTCTTTACATAACCTCTCTTGTTCCTTTTAGTTGTCTATCACATCTCCCTTTCAACTCTGCGATGCGCTTTCCCGATCTCACGGCGCCATTTCTCCTCTTCCTTGCGACTACACCGGTCGTCGGCGCACCCACCGATTTCCAATATGTTCGTCAGTATAATGACCAGCGCGACTCTTCTTCAACTCTACATCATCGCTCTCCTAAAGCGTTGAACAAGAACTCCGGTCCTTATGATCACCAACGTCGCTCTGTACATACCATGCCAGATGTGCTCAGATCTAAGTAAGCCGCTTATCGCATGCTAACTCTAGACCCGGAACTGACACGCGACCGCTCGCTCTCATCGCACTTTTGTAGGCTAACTAAGAGGATACTAGCCCCTGCGGAAGTGGAAGCAGTCGCACATGACCTATTTGGAGCAATCAAGACGAAATTGAAACCGGGTCATACCATCGCAGATATCCATTTCACGTCGCTCGAGAATGGAAAGTTCAAGGCCACAGGCATCTCCAAAAACGCAGAGGGACATCTCCATCAAAGTGATATCTCTCTTTTCTTCACCTTGTGTAAAGCTGACCGCTCGGTCCTCTCTCAGTTACAATTACTCGTAAGCCAACCACACCCGGCGGGATGGATTTCGTCGATGTCACCAAAGAAGTCACTCGCACTCGTCCAAAATTACCGACGCATGCACCAAATGGCCAGCCTCACGCCCTTGATGTATCGAACAATCGCCCGTTGCTATCAGCATCCCACTCCGAGCATGCACCTCACACAGAAGCCCCCTCGCTTAAGGAGCAAGAACATAATATTCCCAAAGACGAAATGGTCCCCGAAACGAAGAAGTGGTCCTGGAAGAAGAAGGGCATCGTTGTCGGTGTCGGAGTTGGCGCACTGACTGTGGGTTATTTGGGCTATAAACACTTTACTAGCTCCGGGCCAGACGCAGCCAACAGCACATGCCCGTGAGTTTGAAGGATCTGCCATTGTCACTTGTCCCACATGGCTGACGTGTATCATGCTCTGTGGCTGTGATTTCCTAGCGGTGAAGGGGGTGTTGACGGCGCGACGCCTCTCACCTCTGCGCAGGTCTCCACGTTGAAGCAGCAGGCGGCTGCTGGAGTCTCTGCTTGGATGGCCTGGCAATACACCTGCTTCCAGCCACTCACAGCAAGCGACTACCAGAAAGTGGCCTCGCTGATGAACAATGCTCAAACTATGTGAGTCCTTTCTCGCTTCATAAATCAATCACCGTTTCCCCCAGCGCTAAAATAAATAAATAAACCCTGACTTCACCCACAGCGAGCCTGAGACCCAAGGTTACGCGTTCACCAACGATGACACACTCCAGATCGAGGATGCGCTGTGCTCTGCGGCGACCGACCAAGATTGGACCGACTACTTCACCAACAATGTCGTGAACTTTCTTGGCTTCAAAGGTGTACCACCTGCGCCCTCGGACGAAGTATCGACCATTCAAAACGTTAACTGCGATGATGTACAGGCCCAGATACAAGCTCTTTCTGGTGGCTCAGCTGGTAGCGGCAGTGGTGAAGGCCAAAGTGGCTCTGGCGATGCAGAGGCCTAGGATGGGGTAACCGATCATGGAGTATCCGGACAGGGCATCCTGTTCACCATATTCCGGTCGTAAGATACACGTTCGTCGTCATAGATGATCGTGTCTCGTAGTCGAATGGGAAGGTTGTTGAGGTACATTCCTATGGTCGTCAGAGTGATTTCGATTCGTCATATGATCGCGTCGCAAACGCTATGATTAATGTGCGTTCTCTGGTTCGAAACTACATTGTCCGCAGACTCCACTCCACGTTGAAGACATGGGTCAAGGACCCTCAGCCCCTGCGTGTTATCATGCAGGATACGAAGGCGATCATCTCGGGTTCATGGGTTCTCTCATTCTTGTTGGGTCTTGCGGATGATGTCAGATGGGAGGCGAAGGACATCGACTTCTACGTACCGTTTGGCTATATCTGCAGATCACTGCAGAACTACCTCACCAAAAATGAAGGCTATGTGTTGGCCGCCAAGTACCCAATTACCATTACTGGTCCTGAGGGGTTCATACCATTCAATCCCATTTCTTACCGAAGAAGGCGCATATCTTTGTTGTTGATGGGATTTCACTTTTAAACGCAACCGTAACACCATCCTCTTCGTTATGAACAACCCTATTGCATCGTCCAATACGTCTTCATCCATCTAACCCACCTTCATATTGGTTGAAGATGTGGCGGCGAAAATCGTGCCTTTGTACGAGGACCTTGTACAACAATCAGCCCTCGCGTTCCCATCCCTTGGCTTGTTAACCCTTCCTGTTGAAAGTTTGGCCGCGCTCTTCGATGTACGCATCCCGCTGCGATTCTTCTACGATCACCATACGCGTATCCTGGTCACTCATGCTCCAGACCCTATTCACGACACGTTCCAAGACTTCTTTATTCGTCGGCTGGTACCAGTGGCCGATCAGCTCGCTGAATCTTACTCGGTCTCTGGACGAGAGATCCACCAAGCATTTGAAGGTGTTGATGTGTAGTTCACGGTAAGGAGAGTTACCGAACCCCGCGGTTGTTCGGGCACTCTCACACTTTCACCTGAACATCATCATTGCCTACCACAGTACTACTCCCTTCTCCTTGGACTTCGTGAACGTTACTAACTTGGAACCACAATGATGCTGGCTCGAGCTTTGTCTAGGACATCTCCTGGTTCTGCAACCAACGTCACGGCAGCTGCTGCTAGACATGCTGCGACATCCCGACACCTGAGTACGTCAAAGCCCACGGGAGAAGTGAATACGATATGCTTGTTTGGAGCTGGGTTAATGGGTTCGTAGTGCATTCCTTACCTTCGTCGTATTCGTGAATAGTCGCTGAACCGATGATTTTCAGGCGCTGGCATCGCTCAGGTTGCCGCTCACAACGGGTTCAAGGTCAGTAACGGGTGCACTCTCCACTTCCGCCGAACGGGATACCGTCCTAATAGGAAGAAACGTTCTCTCGATGAAAATATATATTTAGGTCATCCTCTGCGACGTCAACACCAAAGCGATCGATAATGGCAAAGCCATCATCCAAAAATCCCTCTCTCGAATTGCCAAAAAGGCGCATCCGGACTCACCCTCGGAACAATCCGCCATGATCGCGTCGGTCTTCGAAAACATTACCACATCGACAGACCCTGTAGAGGCTGTGGCAAACGCGGACCTCGTCGTGGAGGCGATTGTGGAGAACCTCAAGATCAAGCAGGACTTGTTCGCATTATTGGATCGGAATGCGACTGAGAAGTGTATCTTCACGAGCAATACGAGTAGTTTGGCCATCAAAGAGATTGCGCAGAGTTGTTCTGGGGAGAGGAGGAAGCGGTGCGTCATTGCGCGATTACTTGTATTTTGTTTTGATCGGCTGAATCTTTGGGTTTGTGCTGTCCCTTTCAGATTTGGCGGCGTCCACTTCTTTAACCGTACGTCTTTTGTCTTTTACTTTTATTCAAAGTGGATGGGCTTTGACTGATCTTTTCTGCAGCTGTGTACGTCTATGATCCTCGACGACCTGGTAGTCACCGGGCGCTGACATCATGTCATAGGCCACAAATGAAGCTCGTTGAAGTCATCAAGGCCGCAGAGACTTCAGACGAGACAATTGAGACCCTTTTGGACGTGTGCAGACGGTTGAAGAAGACGCCGGTCAACTGCAAGGATACACCTGGGTGAGACTACTTTGGATTTTCGTCGTATGTATATCTCAGTTGCTTACTTTCCGCGACTTACAGATTCATTGTCAACCGCCTGTGAGTATGCGAGGTAAGTAAATTATTTAAGATACTGACGACAACAATTGCATGACGCCAGGCTCGTCCCGTACATGTTCGAAGCGATGAGACTCGTAGAGCGTGGCGACGCAACGGCGGAAGATGTAGACGTTGCCATGAAGCTGGGTGCAGGATACCGTGAGTCTGCTGGTCGCCGTCCCTCTTATCAGAAGCTCACAGCCACTTACACCCTGACGTTCGATTGTAGCAATGGGCCCGCTCGAGCTTGCTGACTTTGTCGGCCTGGATACATGCCATCATATCTTGAGTGGGTGGAGGGAGAAGGTTGAAAGTGGGGAGGAGAAGGTGAGTGTCTTTATCACCGGACGTATCTTGGTTGGGAATTATGCGGCTAATTGCTTTTGGACATACGTAGGCTTTGACGTTGGAAATGGTGGCCGAGTCCAAGACCTTGACTGACCTTGTCAAGCAGGGTAAGCTTGGTAGGAAGAGTGGCGAAGGCTTCTTCAAATACTAGGGACATTGGTCGTGCCCGGCTCGCGTGGTCATTAATTGCCGATTTGTCAATTCAATAAAACTTTTTCAGTCAATTTTTTTCAAGTGATGAAAAGGTCCGATCGCAACCACTGAATTAATCTGCATGTGGTAGTGCAGTCTCCAAACGGAGCTAAGAGGCTTGAGTATTTGAGCCCAAATCTCTGCGAGTTGCTCAGGCCAACGAGGACCGTTTGCGCGTTCTAGTTACGTCGACGTTGATGGTGTCCCTCAGAGCTTCAAACTTGAGGATAATTAGGCTCAACGTTCAACAGCCCTTTGTTCTCTGTGGCTGATGACGCGGACAATACCACATGGAGGCCAACCTGAAGATCTCCGTGGCTTTACCCTTTTTTCATTCGTCAGGGTCGAACGATCGCCCAATTGAAATGGAAGACGGTCCCATCTCAATTTTGACTGAACGGTCTTTGGGAGGCTGTTGCCACCGTTTGATTTGTGGACCTCCCCCTCCCCACTCACGACGCTTCACGATTGACGACTGTACGGCCTGACATACGTTCACGAGTGACGACGATAACGACGACGAACGACCAGTCTATCTAGGAAAAGGCACGAGAAGAGAAAGGTTAAGGGTGCATCGGCTCGTCGAAAAGTGCGTTTTCACCTCGCTCTCATCGCCGTATTGCATCGCATCGCTCGCATCCCTTCCTCACCTCTGCCTCGCGCTCCAGGAGCAGCGCATCCTCCTCATTCCTTTCTTCTATAGCCTCACAACAACATACACATTACACACACTCATTTACAAGGGGTCCAATCATGTTCTCGCGAGGAAATCAATCCTTCTCAAAACGCTCCTCCTCCGCCGTCACTCCGATTCTCATCACAACCGGGTCTGACGGCCATAACAAACTCGCCAAGTCACGTCCACCTGTGCTAGACATCCCCGCGACCTTTCGTTCTGAACATAGTCCCGCATTGGCGTTCTCCCCTGTGAACATGGCATCCTCGTCTAATGGACCTGCACCGGATAACCTCGCTGTAGCGGCGGCTGTGCCACCGGCTTCAGAAGCTCCATTACCATCACCAGCAAGCCTTACTCTGCCTAGTACAGCTTCGATACCCTCTAAGCGGTCGTTCAGGAGCAGGTTCACCTTTGGCTCCAAGTCAGCGTCCTTGAGCAAGAAAGACAAAGTGGTTCTGGACGAATTCGCGAACCTCTCAACAGCAAATGTCTTACAGATCGTCCCAGGAGCAGATGATCAAGTCAGCTGTAGCAGTAGTAGCAGGATCTCGTCCTCGCAAGATACGGTAGAGCGGGTAAGTGGTCGGACAACATTGAAATATTCCTGTTGCAATATACTGAATGACGACGCTACTTTTCAGGCTAACAGCATCACCAGTAGCGCCCAGTCGCATCAAGTGGCCGATCGGGTACCGTAGCACACCTTGTCTTTGAGGGGCTTTGTTTACTGATTGAGCACGCGATATAATTGCAGTCCCTCGACCCAAACGTACTCCGCCCATCCTCCTCCACGAACCTCGCCACAGCCGATGCGCTCTCCCTCCCTCGCATGCAATCCCAACCTGCTCTCACCATGAAGGAAACCTCGTCGCGGAAACGGAAATCATTCGACTTTGCGGGACTTTCGAGGACCGGTAGCTCGGCCGTCCCTGGACCTTCACGACCGACATTCGCCTCTATGCGAGGTGCGTTAGGTGTGAGGGCCTTTACTCCAAATGGCACGGCGATTCGAGAGGTCGTCTCAGAGGGGGAAGGAGAGGATGAAGATGATAGAGAGACGGCGCAAACACCTACCAGTACGCACAGTGCACTCGCCAACGAAGTGACGCCAACGCGCAAGTCGGGTGCACCACAGAGGACGAACACCACGCCCACGAACGCGTCTTTTGCCCATCAGCGGCGAAGGTCGCGATCAATCGATTCCCCTCAGAGGCATGCATCCACAGATACCTCCGACGTTACCCGCGTCGTTGACCTATCCGCCGAGATCATCGATATATGCATGCAACCTACAGATTCGACCCAAGCGGAAGTGGGCCATGATAGTCTCGAGAAAGGCGAAGGAGAGGATGGACGACGCAGTGGGGATGGTGACAAGGAATGGAATTTACAGGACATGCATGGTGCGATGCAGAGGATGAAGTCACTCGTGGCTGTAACAGAGGGCCTTGGAGGAACCGACTCTATGGGACCTTCCCCAATCTCGTCAATCCCGTCCATCTCGCCCATCTCCCCGGCGACTTCATCGTTATTAAACACACCGCGCCTCCCCATTGGCCGATCACCACTAGTCCAGAGTTTGCTACCGTTGGTACCCCCTCGATCACCCACACGAGATTCTCCCCCTCCAACCATGCCCATTCCAGAGGTGATGGTTCAGTCACCGTCGACGATCAACACCGAGCGGATGGAAGGAGTAGGGGAGACATCGTTCGCCTCTTTGGCTCCGTCAATCGATGTGGATGTGAACGCGGTGGAACGCGTGCTTGAGGCGAGGGGTGTCGGGAACACGTGGATTAAGGACGTCTTTGATGATGACGGAGACGACAGCCGGCTATTTGAAGATCCACCGGCGCGCAAGGAGGAACCCAAGGCCGAGTCGCTCGCGGCTGATCTATCAGTGTCTTCGAGAGTCTCGATCAACCTCGACTCCGTGGACCCGAACCTCGCTGTCCTCTTGAGCCCGAACAACCTCTTGTCTCTAACAACAACATCCACTCCAGCGCGACCCAGTCCAAAAGTCGTCCCCAGGTCGATGGATCACGACGATTCGGCTCTCACCCTCAAATGGGCATCCAATGTCAACTTGCGAGGAAAGATGGCGAGCGATCGTGATGGAGGGAATCCACCTTCATCGCCTCTATCCACGCCTCACGGGTCGGTCACTCCCAACGCGAACAACGGTGGAGGTATCAGTCGCACTGACAGCGCGAGTCACTCAAGGAGTCGGAGTAGCACCCCAACGCCGATCCTCACTCCAATCTTACTCTCCCCTTCCAAACCGTTCTCGAAATTGGGTTCAGGGTTGGGATCCCCGAAGCTTGAACCTCCGTCTCGAAGGATATCTGATCCGTCCGCTTCGTCATCCACAGCTACTGAATCTGGTACTCGACCGACACCTTCGCCGTTCAACCCTGCTAGGAAGAATCTACCGCCTGTGCCACTGCCACTATCCATACCACCCATACCGGGACCGCTCCCACCAAAGCAACCCTCACCAGAGACCCCGTTCTTCTCGCCTGTGCGTCGGAGAGTGGGCAGTTCGCCATCCACTCCTGCGTCGAGGCGGAGGTTCATTTCAGCCACGGACGACGGAGAAGAGGACCTACCATCGAGCCCAGAGAGGACTTCAAGGCGGATTCTGGGTGGGAGGATCAGGGGAGCTACTATCGGCGAGAGCTCTGCAGGTGGTGTTGGCGCGATCAGGAGTACGAAGCGGCATATCAGGAGGGAATCGTCCTTTGAGACTCGGCCATATGCGCAACAACGCGAGCGGGACGAACAGTTGCAATTGCCTTATGAGCGCCCCGCGACTTCTGCGGCATATCAGTATAGGAGGTTCAATGGAGCGGCTTCACCGGACAATAGGGAAGGCAGGGCCGCGGACCGAACCTCGCAGTCCAGTTCGTTGGCGAGTGGTGAGCCACCAAGGGCCATGACATCGTTTAGTACATACAACACCCCCGCTTCTGGATCAAAGAGCAGGGCCTCAAGAGGGCGAGGGACAGATGGTAGTCCGCCGAGGGCCGTGACCTCCTTTGGGACGTACAGCGGCACGCCTACCGTCCTTGGAAATCGTCGGCCGAACATCGATCGTGGACCCCCACCGATCTCTGCGAGCGCCGCCGGTATTAGGAAGAGAAGGAGTTACAGTATCGATGGTGGTGCTGGGATGCGATACGCGCTTGCATCTGGGTCCCGGAAGGATATCGCAGGCAGTGCGAATACCAGCCCCAGTCACGCGGATCCGATGGGACCTTTGACGAAGAGGGCGTTTGCCGCTGCGGGAGTGTTGCCTTCGTCGAGACCGGAGACTAGTAGAAGGAGGAGTGGGGAAGCGTTTTTGCCAACGTCTAAGTCGTACGGTACGAACGTGGGCGGTGGGACCGGATGGAGGGAACCTCCTCCCGCTCGACCTGCTGGAGGGATCACAAGGTCTACTACTATAGGAGATTTGGCCTTGCCTCTGAGTCGACGGGAGAGGGAGAACGGGACTACAACGCCTAGCTACACTGCCCTTAATTTGAACCACAATACGGAGCGGGACCATCCTTCTACGCCATCGTCAGCATCCGGTACAGGGAATTCGCGGACTCTCTACGCTGGTTCAACGGCCTCTTCGTCTACCGGCGGTGTTGGAACGCATCGGACAGGAGGCAGCAGCCCCATCTTCCACGAGTCAGAAGCGATCGCGACGCTGAAAGAGCGTCATGAGTTAGAAAAGGACGCGCTGCTGTCAGCTCTCGCTGAAACGAAGCGAGCGAATAAACAGCTAGCGAAGGAGAAGAAGGATTTGGAAGAGTGCGTCGCGGAGTTGGAGAGGAAGCTAGAGGAGGCATTGGAGATGAATCGGAAGATGGAGGGTGTGAGGGCTGCTGTGTTGGCCATGACTGGGGGAACGGGCGGATTGGCTCCTCCTTCACCACAGCCACCTACGGTGGAAGAGAGAAAGATCAAGCGACGGAGTTATGAAGCGGCTGCGAGGTTGGAAGTGACGCCGGCTCCTACCAGACGTCGCGTTCCGGTGGGAGATAGTGGGATGCGGTCGTTGAAGGCCCCTGTCACCAAAATGCGGAGACCCCTCAATGTGGAGGCCGAGACGGACGATAACACGAACTATGGTTCGGCGCAGGAGGTGCCGGATGTGGAGGTTCGTCGCGCTGACTATACATCCATTGCTGGAGGACCGATCCCCCGAATGAAGAAGCTCACCAAGCGGCACAGTGCCTCCGAAGCGTCCGTGATCCTCCCGACCATGAAGGCATCACGTGAGACGTCCATGCTCATTCACGAGCTTCCGCCGCAGCAGGAAGCTCATTACGCGGAGTCGGATGCTGCGGACGACGACATGGGCGAGTACGAGCAAGAGGAAGAGGGAGAGGATCAACAGGATCGTATGGCCTCACGACTCAGGCTGCGTGACGCGAATTCACCCAACGCGGCGCCCTCGTTCTCTTTCATGGATGCGGATGAGCGGTCGTTGGCTTCGAGTGAAGGGAGTTTGAAGCTAAGGTTGTCGGATGAACTGCATCTGGCCGAATTGGTCAGTATGGGCCCCGGGAGCGCGGATGAACGGAGTATGATGAGTGGGATGGGGATGGAGAATCAGAGGTACCAGGATGAGGGGTATGATTCCAATGAATGCTTTTGAGTTCGGCGTATGGTTTGAACTTTTCTCCAGAAATGCTGCTTGACTTTGACTGATCCCTCATTGTGTTTGTGTATTTTTTTCTTACCCCTTATCCTTTTCCGCGGTCGCCTTTCAATTACAGATTATTGCATTGTTCGGAACTTCTTCCTTTTTTGTACCATTGTTTCTTCTTGGTCACTTATTCCTTTCGTTTTCAGGATTGCCACATGTACATGTAGTTGTCTAAAGAATGTGTTGATGACATTGTACCAACATGACATTGTTCGAGTTATGTTCGAGCACTAACCCTTACCGTGCAACATGACGTCACACACTCCACCAACCTGGTCATATACTCTCCATTCCAATGGAGCGCCACGATTCAGGAAAGCGTTTATTGCCAAGTGCACAGAACGCTCGCGAGCGTGGCATTGGAGACACCAAAGTATTACATCCGGTGAGAATGTAAACACAAGATGAAACGATCTCTTCAGATCTATGCCCGTCAGATTCTGTCGAATACACAGGAGTTCACATCGCCGCGGCTGACATGTACCCCGTGGCTTCCCCTTCCCGGAATTCGAAGCACAATCTGAGGTTCGGGGAGGCCCAGAAGCCGTCGTGCAACCTTCGTCTACATCGGCTGACACGGACGCCTGGGAGTAATGAACATTATGTCGGCAAACTCACTCAGCAGCGCGGCCCTTGTATGAAGCCAGTAGATCGGCGTTGTCGAGGAGGGCCGTGGCGCGTGATCTCATTACGTTTGTGGAGCCCAAAAAGAGTCGTCAAGACGGTTTCTTAAATCACACGCCGTGGCAATGCCGAGGACGTCGTCATAATGAATCCTCTCTGTATAAGATGTGGGACTGTGGTGCATGATGATCTCTGGCAAAGATAATCGTGATACCCCTCACATCACCCCTCCTTTTCCCCACTCGATCCTATCATATCCATCAAAAGCGACCAAGGCCGCACGTAATGCAGATCACGATTAGGAACCAGAAGATATCTGGGGAGGCCATCCTCGTAGCCATAGTCGCTTCCACAGGAGGCGTAAGCGCTTTCCTTGTCATTGACCCTCGACTTCCTCCTCTCTGACACTCGATGATCATCCCAGTTTCTCTTCGGATATGACACGGGTCAGATCTCCGGTATCCTGATCATGCCGGATTTCATGAGACGTGTAAGTCCCCGCTTCTCACATTGAGCCAATTGCGCGTGATACTTACCTTGCTCACCGGACGTCTCCCGAATAGTTCGCCACCTGCTCGGACGTGAACGACGTCTCAACATGTGCATTCAACACATGGATCGAAGGTCTCATCGTCGCGTTCCTCTCAATCGGAACGGCCATGGGTGCGAAAGACAACCGTATGGCCTGACATAGAGCTCTCTATCTGACGGATTTCATCCGTATGAATAGGTGCCTTGATGGGAGCGAAGATCGCAGAAGTTCTCGGGCGAAGGAAAGCGATGTCTGTGGAATGTGCTGTCGTTGCGATTGGCACTCTTATCCGTAAGCAGATGAACCCTGCGCGCTTAGATCGACCAACTGATGATGTACACTTAATTCAGAGGTCGTCTCATTCCACGCATGGTACCAGGTCGCTATTGGCCGCCTCGTCACCGGTCTTGGGATTGGGTGGGTCCTTTCGTCATCCTTGCTGTTTTGTGGAACTATCACTCACAGTTGTTCCTTCACCTTCAGTGCTCTCTCTGCTGCTGTCCCGCTCTATCAAGCCGAGACAGCCCCCAAAGTCATTCGAGGAACACTGACCGCCACGTACCAGCTCATGATTACATTTGGTATCCTCCTCGCCGCGCTCATCAACTTGGGCACCCACTCCATGAAAAACTCGGGCTCGTGGCGAATCACCGTCTCGCTTAATATCCTCTTCTCTATCATGCTGGGTATCGGAATCATGTTCTGCCCCGAATCGCCTCGTTGGTTGCTCCAACAGGGTCGTACCGAGCAGGCGAGGGCATCGATCACGCATGTCTATGGGAAGGGGCCCGAAGCGGAGATCCTTATTGAGGGAGAATTCAAAGATATTTCCCGTGTGGTTGCGGAGGAGCAGGCGCTGAGTCCCGTTGGATGGTCAGATATATTCGTCATCAGGAATAAGACGTTGTATCGGACGTTGCTTGGGATGACTCTGCAGATGTTCCAGGTACGCTTTCCGTTATGAAAATATCTCAGACACATACTGACATACGGCGTGCGCTTCAAACAGCAATTGACTGGTGCCAACTAGTGAGCCCTCCTCAAAGTATGTTATGGAGCTTGCTGACTGACAATCCCTCCCCTCAGCTTCTTCTATTATGGTGCTACGGTCAGTACGATCCCTGTCACTCCTCGTGACTGATCTTATATTGATTATATCTTCTATTACAGATCTTCCAAGGTGTTGGACTCACTAGTCCCTACGTCACCCAGACCATTCTCAACTCAGTCAACTTCGTCTGCACATTCTTCGGCATGTATATCATGGAGCGCTTCGGACGTCGCAACCCCCTCATCATTGGCGGTATCTGGCAAGGTTGCTGGATGATTGTCTTCGCGACTGGTACGTTAGGGGTTGCTGTCCTTGATCTCTTCCCACAGTAACGAACTTCGTCATATATTTTCACAGTTGGAACTACCAAGGATCCGACTACGGATAAGCATGCTGCTCAAGTGCTCATTATCTCTGGTATGTTGTCGCATGAATCTCTGGTTCTGGTCCTGGGTCGTTGGGAGCTAACACACCTCGGTACTACCTAGGTTGTATGTTCATTTTGGGCTACGCCTCGACATGGGCTCCTGGAATTTGGATCCTGATTGGGGAGACGTTCGCCAACCGAACACGACCTCGCCAGGGTGCGATGAGCACGTTCTCCAATTGGGTCTGGAAGTATGTTGCGCCGATTCGCTTTCGCCTTGAGCAGATGTTAACTAGATGCTTGACCCCAACAGTTTCTTGCTTGCATTCTTTACCACTCCGATCGTAAACAATATGTACGGCGTGTTCTATTGCACTTGGTGTCCTCATGAACTGATGTTTGTGTTCATAGATCCTTCAAATATGGATACGTATTCGGCGGAGCGAACTTGGCGGGCGCAGTCATCGTCTTCTTCTTCCTATACGAATCTTCTGACCTCACTCTTGAAGCAGTCGAGTGAGTCACGGCCGGTTATGCATTACCTAGATGTGGAGACTGATCATTGAGCCTTCACACTCCCTCAGCCTCATGTACAACGACCCTAATGTCAGGCCCTGGACAAGCGGCAAATGGGCACCTCCAGGCTACGCCAACCGCCACGACTTCGCCAAAGTTGCTAATTCAGCTCCTGGTGACGAGATGACCATGGTCGGCTCTGGTTCGGATAGCGACGGTCCCAACGGTCCCAAGTCTAACAAGAAGCTGGTGGCTCAGGGAATTGAGCGCGCCTAGGTGCATGAATTTTTTGGAATAACGAAACTTTCCTGGAACGACCTTTGATACGATGAAGTTTTGTATTTGTATGATGGGGTTTCGTATTCTTGGTTTTGAGTAGCGTAGTTTTTTATAAGCGTAATTCCTTACATTTGTGAATTGATTAATTCATTTTCCAAAATCCAATCTAAGCGTGACGTCATTGACATAAGGTCGTTCCGCCGCCTTTCATTTCATATCGAAACTTCACGACAAAAATCGCCTGCTCAATAGTCGCGACTCTAGTACCTAAATTCCCTCATCGATTCAACATAACACTCTTCAATCAATTCTTCTAAAATGGAGTCAATGAACACATGACGCCGAAAGTCGCAGCTGTCACACACAAGATCTGTACGGATTTATTGTTGAGATTCAATTGCACCCCATTGGTTAATAACAACCAGATATTGTGACATTCGGGCATGCAACGCTAGGACATAGGATGTACCCTCCCACGCACACCCCCGACACCACAAGTTCAAGTGTCCATCGACCAGGTCCTCCTGCTAAGCTGTCATAATCATGTCCAAGGGCACAGTTCAGGCTTTGGAAATTGCACAGAAGTACAAGCCAAAGGCGAGACAGGAGGGTACGGACCAGAACTTCAGATACGAGTCTTGTGTGGGACTGGGATCTATAAGGTAACATGCTATGGGATGGCGGTAGGTAGGGATAAAAGAGTAGGGCCACCACCAGAGTGTACTTCAGGCCCTTATGTAAGGTTAGCCGGAATACAATATCTATCTCCGTCGAGCTTATCTTGATCGCCTTGATCACGTCTGAATCACTCGGCTTGCGAAATGGGAGGCACCAGCACCGAAGTCAATCAGCCACTGCAATCAGTACCACCAGTTGAATGGTTATCGTTCTCAGGCGGCACGTCCGACAGCGTGCTCCAATTTACGCAAGGAGTCCATCGATTCGCCTTTGCCCACGGCAGACAGAGAGATGACGGCTGGATGGCTGATTACGCGTACGGCTGTCTATCGGGTCAGGCGCTCAACTGGTTCGAAGACCTTGATCGCGACGTCAAGCAAGATTGGGCAAGGCTTCGACCAACAATGATCAACAAATTCCGGGATACAGCTACCGAGCCTTACATGTAAGTGCTTGGACTCCACGATCGGAAGAGGCTGATCGATTCTTTTTTCTGGTCCGACGACTAAGCAGTTCCGCGTCGCGGGCGTTTGTAGAACCACTTATAAACTCGCAACTCTGCACACTACTGAGTTGATTCTTTCGTCTATTAGTCGGATTAAACTATTGTCGAAAGACAGTGGAGTCACACTAGGATACGTTGGCCATCCAAGCTCCGCGCATGCAACCTTCCAGACCTCCCCACAGGGCTCCTTGGTTATTGATATTCCCGCTATAAATAATCCGCAAAATACCCTGATCTCGCTCCAATTGGTGGTAAGACTGGGCGAGGTGGTGTGTCTATACCCGATGATTGGTTGACATATCATAAAATATTAATCGCGGTCAGGAACCATCCACGCTCCCGTTCCTCGGCTTAGAGGATAAGGGCGGGTACCTTGATCTGCGTGCGTCTAATGAAGGCTAGTCTCCCTCTCTCTTCGTATGAGAACGAGCGACCCTCCATATTTACTCCTTCTCGTACGCTACGCAAGCATCACCACCATCCGGGGCCCCAGTCTCAAAGGTCTGGTACATTGAAAAGGCCAATGGCATCGAGGAGCTTCGTACGGATTGGACTGAAAGCAATGGATGTAAGCATTTCCATGGCTAGTTGCCTAATCACTATCCAAGGTGCTTCCAATTTGTAGCTCGCACTCCTCTACAGCCCGGAATATGGAAGTCTACGATCGAAGGGAAACTTCCGGTCACAGCTCCAACGGTGAGTGCATTTTTCTACGACACACCAAATCCGACACATAGTAATGGATATCGCTGACTAATACACGTCGTGGGTTAGCAATTCTGGTTGCGCAAGAGCTTGTCCACATCAGAGGAGACGTTGGTAGGTGTATCACCCTATCTCAAATGGCAGATATGCTGAGAATTTGCGCAGAAATTCGTGCTGGAGCGCTTGTGATAGTACAAAAGGCCAAGCGGGTAGTGGAACAATCGGCAGCTGTTCAGCGTTTGCCTCTCAAGCAGCCCTGCCTCATGCTTTCTACCCGCTTCCACACCAATGTAATTGTTATGCTTTGGAAATGCACTTGTCACCCTAGAACTTTAAGCCATACAATTAGGGAGCTTTTGGGTCATTCTTGAATCCTGATCAATTGTCCGCGCTCGACACCATTGGAATCAGCAATATAATGTCCAGGAGACTGTAACGTGCGGCCACTGTGGAAATAGCGATGGTTTGAAGCCGCTTTGTGGGAGGAAAGACACGTAACGACATTCGGCGTTGGGAAATGCCGCTTTCAACCAAACACAGCACGTGTCGTAATAGCTTCACTGAGAGTCTTTGTCTTTGACCTGACACCTGAACCAACTTGCAAGATGGAAAACACCTCTACTATACCCGATCACTCGCTCCGATCACTCGCACGTGTTGAGTGGTTGTCGTTCTCAGGCTGTCCCTCCGAAAACGTGCTCCTGTTTGGGCAGGCGGTCCACCGGTTCGCCTTTGCTCATAGTCGCCGGAAAGATGGAAGTTGGATGGCTGACTATGCATACGGATGCTTTTCGGGTGAGGCGCTCGACTGGTTTGAAGATCTTGATCACGGCGTCAAGCAGGATTGGTCGAAGCCTCGGCTAGCGATAATTACGACGTTCCGACAGAACAACTCAGTTCCTACCACATCCGGTGCTGCTGCTGCTCCCCCTTTGTATGTTTTGGTCACTTGTGACTCACCCAAAATCGACTGACCCTTCTATTGCCTCACAGGGCGACAACCCGTTCGACGTCGTGCTCGTGGGTTGAACCAGTGGATTGGATGGCATTTCCCAAGCTGACGCGTATATTCCTACTATAATCGAGTCGGGGTGGTTCGAGGCGATGGGACAGTGCTAGGATATATCTCTCCTCCGACCGCTAGATCCAACATCTTGACAGCTTCTGAAGAGGAAGCACTCGTCCTGGATATCCCTAGAGCGTGTGATACAAACCAGACTACATCGCATATCCGAATGAAATTGAGTTTCCTGGGTGGTATTTCTAACACGTGGCTCCTGATAGTAGCTGATTTTAGGCTCACCACAAGACGTATGCGTTTGTTGGGTTGGAATACTATGGCACGGACGAAGCATGGCATTTGCGAGCCTGCGAGGCGGGCAAGTCTCCTTTCAATTATCACATGTCATAATTATGAAGTACCCTTTTCCTCTAAAAAGGGCCGGAGGGCAAGATTTTCAAAGGACGCGCACGGGCAGACACCCCAACCCCAGCGCAGGTGGCTCTTCAAAAGTCTGGTCGATCAAGAAACTTGATGATTCGATTGAAGAGCTATGTATGGAGTGGATAGAAGACACCGGCGGTGAGTGTGTTCTCTTTAATGTTTGGCAAAATTGGCTGATTGAGATGGCTTCACTGGCAGCTCGAATCCCCCTACAAGCCGTGACCCATCCGCCTCAGCGTCGCCTGTAAGTATTGGTTAATTTGTTGCAAAGAGAGCGAGATTTGGCAGTCGAGAAGTAAGCTGACGCGTCTACGGGGCTTGAAACGTAGGGTCAGGTCTGGATGCGTAAAGTCCCCAAAGGTGCAGAGGAATCGGTGGTATGTTATTCTATATTTCTATAGTATATGGTAAATTACTAAGGTTCAATTCAACTGTTACAGAAGCTCATCCTGGAGCGCTTCTGAGGGCCTGCGGCAGGCAAAATCACCCGATGGCCTCAACTCTGTTGTTTGAAACCATATGCTGTCCTTTACGAAGGCAAAGGTGTTATGCAACAGTTAAAATCATGTGACCTGATAACACTGTATTGTGGATATATGGCGCCCCCCAGTGGGCTACGTTGACAAGGGCGTAAGAAATTGTACCGGACGGCCATTAGGTCAAAGACAAGAAGGACCACCGCACGGAACTCGTGGAATCGAATGCCAAAAGTAAATCCATTCGCGAGCCCGATTTTCCAATATTGCGTGCACATTGTAGACTATATTGCTCGTAGTATATAAAATTCACAGGTGCGAAGAGTTTCCTTGTTGACGTTGGTTGCCAGGCCTTTCAATCCTCACGAAATGCAATGCATCACTCTCCACCGAAATAATAGCCGAGGCAGTCTTGCCCCTGTCTAGAAGTAAGCGCAAAAACGTCGTCTGCCACTGTTCTTACTCGTTGCATGAGAGCGAACATTTCTTTTTTGGGAAATGGCGTCAAAGAAATTCCGAATGTCGGTCAGGTCCCGGCAGCCATAGTGATCTCAATCAATGCTATGCGCGATCTAAAAATATTTCACGGTTCTTCATCACACTATCGCAACATGGTGGGCGACATGTCCAGGACACGAGGAAGCAGAAGGGAAGCCCCCTGGCCGGCCTCGGCACTCGGGGCTGGACGCCGCCTGGCGCCCACGACGGATCCTCGTTATCAAAAACCACCAACACCAACTTCAACCCCCTCTTGACAACTATCTGTTATTCTGGTGGAAGCGTGCGTCGTAACCGCTCATGGACAAGCTGAAGCTGTGTGATGGAGCATCTCTGTTGGTACGTTTGAGAATGATTTACGTATTGGCCGCAGCACAACCTCACATCTGACATCTGTCTGGATAGAACATCGGCAATCAGTGCTGTCGCAATTTCTGGTCATCCGTCATACCGCTCGCCCTCGTGGTTATCTTCCTCTTCCTCGCTTTGCCATTTCCTCGTCAGCTCAGTTGGCTATTCTCACCTTTCTGGACATTTCTCCCCCTACCTGAAGCCGAGTCCATCCTTCAGGATGAAACTTCCGTCTCCAAGTCCAAAAAATACGATCTGGCCTCCCTAGAACATCAATCACGTCCCAAAACGACCAATGCGCCGATCTGGCGAACCGCGGCACTTTCGTTCCTCGCCATATCCGAGGCGCTGACGTGGCTCGCGCTTGGAACTCATGGCCTATACGAATATATTGAGAAAAAAGATACTGACATAGTCATCATTGCGACGCCTTTTGTCATGGCCACGACATGGTGGTATGCGACCTTGCGGCCGATGGTGCGTCCGAAGGCCACACCGCCATATGACCTCTTCGTCCTCTTCCTCGTTCATTGGGTATGGGCATCGCTGAATATCGCGATCCCAATCTATATGCACTACCATGCCGGATGGTACCTTCCTACGGTGCTGACCATGGTGGCCATGATAACAAACCTGATCACCATTACGATTCTACTACTACTCGTGCTTACGATGCCGCTTGCCATCCCGTCAGAAACTGCGAAAGCACTGGAGAAGGTCTGTTCGAGACTTCGTTTCAAAATGCTCTAGAAACTGATTATCCTTCGCAGGATGGGAAAATTAACGCACCGGAGGACTACACCACTCTCTGGGGCTGGATGTGAGTCCAATATTGTACTCAGTTAGGTATCACGATCATTGACGATGTGTAACATAGCACATTCTCTTGGGTGGATGACTTGGTATATTCCGGGTTCAAGAAGGAGCTAGCTGAGGGTGACGTTGCGGAGATGAGTCCCTCCATGCGGTCGAAGCCCGTCTACGAGCGGTTTATGGACATGAAGTGAGCTTGCAACAGTTTGCTTTGCCTCAGCATTCACTGATCTAATCGACCCTTACATTTGCAGGAGATCATCCCTCTTGCGCCAGGTCGCGGCGGCAAACTCGTTGGACATCCTGCTAGAAATTGGACTCGTTGCAGTTGGCACGATCCTGGGCTGTACGTATATGTTTCTTCTTTGATCCTACGTCATCATCTCACCCCTTGGTGTGCATTGAAGACGCAACGCCATACTTCCTCAAGAAGATTCTTGACGATATCAGCAACAACGATTCCCCAAGTACACGATCCTCAGGATACATATTTGCCATCCTGTCATTTTTGGCTGCTGTTGCAAAGGCCGAGACGGACGTCCAACATCTCTGGTTTGGAAGGCGAGCGGCGACAAGGGCCAAGACCTCATTGCAGGCTGCAGTCTACGTCAAAGCACTGGCGAGGAAGGATTTCTCAGGAGTCACGAAGAAGGAGGAAGAAAAGGCTGCCAAAGTCCCTGAGCCGACAGACAGGAAGGGTAAGAAAGCGGCAAAAGCGAAGGCGGAGGAGGCTGCCAAAGAAACGGAAAAGAAATCGGCCGCGGATGTGGGAAAGATCGTCCAGTTGATGTCTGCTGGTCAGTTGCCCCGATTTTCTCCGAATCTTTCGCCATTTTGATGTTGTATCCTTTCCGCGCTAGACTCCAACCAGGTCGCCATGTTTTTCTCGTGGGGGTACATGCTGTATAGCGCTCCGTTTGAGATTGCGATTGCTTCCTACATGCTGTATCAGTGAGTACCGATATCATGTAGCTGAAGGGGCACCATCAACTGATGGAATTCGTACGATACACAGACTGCTTGGGTGGTCTGCTTTCGTTGGATTTGGTGAGCTACTGGCAGGATAAGGCCTTTTTAGCCAATCAACTGACTTCTCTCAAGGCGTACTGGTTATTGCCTCTCCACTCAACCACATGCTCTCCAAGCAGAACGTCAAGGTAAGATCCTTAGACTCATCCGGTGATATGGCCGAAATCTAACCCCAAGTATGCGTAGATCGAGCGAGCCCTGAAAGCGGCAAGAGACAAGCGCATGGCAGCTCTGAATGAACTGATCGCAGGCATAAAGTTCATCAAATTCTTTGCTTGGGAGGGGCAATGGATAAAAGTTCGCTCTGGCTGTATCTCGTCCTCGCGCGCCACCGAGCTGATCAAATTCCTATCTCCCCCCAGCGAGTCCAAGACGCACGTGCATTTGAGTTATCTTGGTTGATCAAGGAGCGAATCAACTCTATCTTCTTCATGTTCCTATGGATGTTAGCTCCTACTGGAGTGGCTGTGGTCAGCTTCGCGGCCTATGTCATGACGGGTCACGAACTCACGATTCCGGTCGCGTTTACGGTAAGATTCCACACCCCAACGTTACGATTTAGATGGTCTCCTCACTAGATACTCCCTTTCTTATACGTAGGCTATCGCTCTCTTCAACGTAAGTTCCAAGCCGCCAAATGTCACAGGATACAATGTTGAGACATCTCTCCAAACAGATGCTCAAGATGCCGCTGAATGTGATTCCAATGTTCATCGTGGAACTGTTGCAAGCGGGCGTCGCGCTAGAACGTATCGAGACCTTCTTAAAGGAGGACGAAGTTCCTGACTACGTTTCCAGCTTCAAGCGGACCGTGCTGACGACTGAACCAACTGAAGAAGACTATCGTATCGGCATCACCAGCGCCTCCTTCGCTTGGAACCAGACCAAGAGCGACGCCAAGGTCAAGCCAGAGGCGAAGAAGTCAACGTTCGAATGGATAAAATATATGTCGGCGCTGTCCACCCCTGCCAAGAAACCGGCGGACGCAAGCAACCCAGAGGCGAAGAAGTCTATGTTTGAATGGCTAAAATACGTATCGGCGCTGTCTACTCCGTCGAGACCGGTGCTGCCAACGGCGATGGACGTGGAGAATCCAGAAGTCGTTGGATCGTGCGAGGCTGTCGAGGACCACTTTGAGCTCAAGGATATTGATGTCCTCTTCCCAGTTGGTCAACTATCCTTGGTGGTCGGCCCTACTGCGAGCGGCAAATCCGCACTCCTTATGGCCTTGTTGGGAGAGATGACTTTAATCGGTAACCATAATGATGACGACTCATCACCGATCCATCTCCCAAAGAACCCATTCCAACTCGATTCTCATACGCAGCTACGCAATTGCATCTCATACTGTGCCCAAACTCCCTGGCTCGAACACGCGACTATCAAGGAGAACATCTTGTTCGGGGCCCCTTTCGAGGAGGAGAGATACCAGGAAGTCATTCGTGCCTGCGCGTTGGAGCCGGACTTGAAGGTGCTAGAAGATAAAGATCAGACGGAGATCGGCAGCCGTGGGGTCAGCCTCAGCGGAGGGCAGAAGGCTCGGGTAGCGCTCGCTAGGGCAGTGTACGCGAGGACCAAGCATGTTTTATTGGATGACCCTTTGGCAGCCGGTGGGTGTATACGAATCCTCGGTGCTGGCCGATTTTTTCTAACGGCCTTACTATCACTTCAGTCGATAGCCATACAGCACGTCATCTGTACGACAATGTCCTCCTTGGATGTCTGATGGAAAATCGAACCTGCGTCAGCTTGATTGTCCTCTCTTAATAGGGAGAGTTGACTGACTCGAAGTTATTTATAGATTCTTGTCACGCATCATGTCGATCTCGTTCAACCAGGGGCCCACTACCTAGTCCGAATGCTTGATGGTCGCATCGACACTCAAGGTACAATCAAGGATCTCGAGGCGCGTGGGCTACTGGAAGGTATTGTCCAGGATTCGATCCTTGAGATCAAGGACAAGGACGCGAGTGGCAACAAAACACCTTCAGACGACGCGGAGACAATCGCCGAGGCCGCAATCGAAGGCAAGACCGTCGTGGAGGTGAAGAAGGCGTCCGATGAACTTCCAGCGATCGGTGCAGCTAGCGCCTCTGGCTCAACTGTCAAGACACCGAAGCGGCTTGTGAAGGATGAGGAACGCGCCAAGGGTAACGTTAAGTTCAAGATTTACAAAACTTATCTTGAAGCATCGAGATATGCCACTTGGGTGTGGCTGCTTTTCGGTATTGCATTCTACCAAGTACGTCTACACAAGGTTCTGCTTAATACCGCGTTTAGCCTGACAAAAATGATGTCCGCGCGCTCTCTAGGTTTATGGAATTCTCGAGAAGCTGTGGCTCAGGACATGGAGTGATCACTACGAAGACCAGGTCTTGGGGAATCTCATTACCGCATCATATCACTATGGTCTCGGCTACAGCACACACGCGTATCACGCACAGGCGCAGATTCCCCTCGTGCCGCTGCACGCTGTTGGATGGTCAAACACTACGAACATCCTCGATCTGACTGCGGCATTCCCAAACTACCCTATCTTGGATAAACTCCCTTCGGCCAACAAAAACCCGATGTTTTACGTTGCAATCTATGGTGGAATTGGTGTCGCGGCTGCCTTGACAAGTACCTTGAATAGCATCGTGCAGTACACGGGATCGTACAGGTAAGCAGCCGATTAGTGTCGATATTGATTTATTAGACACCAGATCTGATATCGTGTTCATACAGGGCATCGAAGATTCTCTTTACTCGCTTGTTGACCGCAATCGTCGGCTCGCCAATGCGGTTCTTCGACACTACCCCATCCGGTCGCATTCTGAACAGGTTCTCAAGTGACGTGGCCACTGTCGACTCATCTCTCAGTGGCAGTCTCCGTAGCACGACCAACTACATTGGAGCATTTATCGCAGCCATCATTACCATCGTAGTTGTGTTACCTCCGTTCGCCCTCCCTGCCGCCATTATCACATACTTTTACTATCGCCTGTCGAAAGGGTACATCGTCACCGGGCGCATGCTTCGCCGAATGGAAAGTACAACACGTAGTCCCATATTTGCCGCATTTGGGGACGTTCTGGAAGGGCTGGTGACGGTAAGAGCGTTCTCGAGCGAGAGAAGATTTGTGGACCGTACACATGCTAAGGTGGATGTGACGATCAAAATGTGAGCCTATCAAAAAGGCTCCTACTTACTATAAATCTATTGAATATAATGGTTGTGATGGGTTTCAGGTGGTACGGATTTTGGATGACCAACAGGTGGCTTCTGGTCCGATTCGACACTCTATCGGCTCTCTCTGTCCTTTTGACCACCATCTTTGCCCTTGCTCGACTTGACGCTGGTCTGGCTGGTCTGGCGATCACATCCGCTATGGGTTTCACGATGTCGGTATACTGTACGTGAAGCTCTACAACGCACTTGTCGCTCTACTAATTAGATATTTTGACACAGGGGCATGTCGATATATCACCCAGCTAGAGAGTGCGTAACCACTCCTATCGTCTTAGATGTTAATACGGAATTAACTGTTCGTTTCACAGTGGATCTGAACAGCGTCGAGCGAGTCGTTGAATACTTAGACCTTCCTCAAGAGCCACCTGCGATCGTCGAGTCGAATCGTGTACCTGCTTACTGGCCGAGCACGAACTCAGAAGATCTGGTTGTTGTCGAGGACCTTGTCATCAAATACGCGCCAGACCTCCCGCCTGTATTGCATGGGATTTCGTTCAACCTGAAACCAAGGGAGAGAGTTGGACTCTTGGGAAGGACAGGCTCAGGGAAGAGCACCCTGGCTATGGCGCTCTTGAGATTTGTTGATCCATCGGAGGGAAGTATCATCATTGATGGCATAGACATTTCGAAGATTGGATTGAAAGATTTGCGATCTCGTGTGGTATGTAGCTTGGACGGTGGAGTGTTCAAGGCACTCATCACATTAACATTTATACAGACCATCATACCTCAGGATGCAGTTCTGTTCTCTGGTTCGATTAGGTATGTCAGCGTTGTTGTACCCTCGCAGGTCTCGCACTGATCCATCGCACAATCACAGAGAGAACTTGGACCCATTCAACGAGCACACGGACGAGGAGTGCCTAGACGCGCTCGGTCGAGTTCATTTGAACACGAATGAGAGCTCTGGTGCACTGGCCTCGCGTCGGGCTTCAGCTGCTCCCTCCATTCACGAAGAATCAGGAGCTCAGACTCCCTTATCAGTAGCCACGTCGCAAACCGCCGAGGACTTCAAACAGGGTGGTCTCATCACACTGAAGACCAAAGTCAGTGCAGGAGGTGCCAACTTCTCCCAGGGCCAGCGGCAGTTGATTGCAATGGCAAGGGCACTGTTGAGGCAAAGCAGTATTATCATCATGGTCCGTAAGCATCATATGAGGTCTTACAAAATACTAATGGGTTTTCGGACTCATAGGATGAGGCTACGAGTTCTATCGACTTTGCGGCTGACTCGGCTGTTCAGAAGACGATCAGAGAGGAGTTCACGAATGCACTGCTCATCACGATTGCACATCGCATTAGAACAGTAAGTGCTGCGTCCTTTGCGGATATCTGGCACTGCTAACATGCATGTTACTTCAGATCATCGACTATGACAGACTTATTGTCATGGATCAAGGTCGGATCGTCGAGATCGATACCCCATACAACCTGATTCAGAAAGAGGGTGGTGTCTTCAGAGGGATGTGTCTGAAAAGTGGCCAGTTTGATGAGTTGTTGGAGGCCTCAAAAGGCGGTGCGCACTAAAAAATGAGCGGTGTCTAGAATGTAGAATTGTACGGAGTGTCTGTCTCTGCAACCGTGTTCTGTTTGACGAAGAGCGGAGAGGTTGCCTGCACCTGTAAATAAAATGACGTGTTTTGGAAACCATCTCGCTCGGCTATGCAGCTCAACTACTTATATACCTGAGCATCGCAATCCAGCATAGCAGATTAGATCCCAAGCGTTAGGGGAGCAGGTAGTGACAAATAGTGTTTGAGCTGTGGCTACCCTGAGGCTTCTCGAAAGGCACAAGGGGCACCGTGACATCATCGTGCAGCACATGTAAACAGTGTTAAGCAGGGCTTGAAAGAACGGGAGAATCGCGTTGAGATGCTGATGATGTGGTGTGATTGAAAAAATAAGTTTACCCAATCCTCCACAGAAAGTCATGTTAAGAATTTGCTGAGGTCCAGGACCCAGACCCGAAAGCAGCCCTCACGTTATTCGATCTGTGGTCGTCGGGAGGTGATGCTTCTCTCGGCCAGATACCAGCCCACCTTGAGGTTCACACAAGCCCGTCGCAACAACTTCCACCCATGCGACGCCAGACCTTGCGCACGTTCCGGCGGTGTAGTTAATTATTGCGGGAAGAATCAATAAGAGTAAAGAATCCTACTGCTGCTACTGACCCCCATCCTTCTGCAATCCGTTATTCAGCCGAGAACGATTACATGTTTTAACCGATCTCAACCCATTATTAATAAATTTATCGCCCTTCTTGAATTGCCTAGGAATAACTAGATATCAACAAAGAACTGATCACCTGCTGTGATCATTTCGGGTGGATATGCGACATGCGACACTCAGATGGTTTCGGACGACCTTCTGCGCCCGTCGCGACGCATCCCGCATGAATCAGTGGACCTGGAAGTCATCTTGGCACCCCGAAATGATCGTGCGGTGACAGTACCACATGGATAGAACTGGTAAGGATACTTTAGAGTGTACAGATGACGCCCGTGCGTCGATTCCACGCAGAGCGGATGCCTTCCAGCCCAGGATAGTATTGATATGCTTATCAGCATGAGAGCCCGGATCCGAATAGGCCCTATTAGATGCCGAAGCACCCAACCACCGCGTGGAGTAACTTCAGCCTGTACCACGAGGCTTCCGAAAGAGCACTTCGGCACGCATGGCGCATCTAATGATTGCCTACGGCGTATGAGGCGACGAACATATAAAGCTGGCGCAGCCTCATCCCGACTAGGAAGCTCCATCCCACCGCAGTTGTCCCATCATGAGACTCCAGCTTGCACTCTCATCCTTCGTTTGCCTCTATGTTTCTGCGTCTCCGACGAAGAGGGCAACCACGGGGTACTCAAGCAAAGGGATGGTTGCATTTGGCCTACTCCCATCAAATGCCAGGGACTCCACCGGTACCACGATCGGCGGCATAGTATGTTCTTTCGACATAATATCTAGAGACTTGTGGAATCTCACAGTCTATCTCTTTATTCCAGGGATCTGCGATTGCTATTAAGCGTGGTACATGGGCCAGGTCAGCGGATGGCAAGTCTTACAGTGGCACCTTCATCGTTCAACCAGACCGTGGCTACAAGTACGTTTAAGTCATAACACTCCAGTACCTCTCAAGGCTTGGCTGATAAACTCTTTCCCCGCCTCTTAGCGTTGAAGGAACAGTCGACTACCAAGCGCGACAACACGAGCTCGCATTCACTTTGCTCCCTTACAACGGAACGACCTCACTTTCATTTGCAAACGCCCAAAAAACACTTAATCTCACTTACGTGAGTACGAAGTTATATACGGAGCGGTCGGGAAAGGCCACAACAGGACTCGATTCATTGGATGTTCGACCCGCCAATGGCAGCGATCCGATAATGCCTGTGCCGTCAGTGAAGAACAAAAATAACCTTTCAATGGACTCTGAAAGTTTGGTTCTGAACTCAGATGGAAGGTCAGCATCTTACGTGTTGCCTACGTCAGAAAAATCGAGCACTGAACATGTTCACCTTAGTTTCTTCGTGGGAGAAGAGTATGGAGGTAGGTCACAATAATTTCTGAAGTAGAATCATGCTCATATACCTACTTGGTTCATACAGCCTACATCTATAAGTACAATGCAGACGGTAGTCTTAACTTTGTCATCCAGCCCCCAGCAGCCGTCATCCCTATGATCAACGGCGCTGTCAACTTCACTTCTCAGGTGGACCCAGACACGGGTCGTGCAGCAAATGCAGGTAAGTGCGGTTATTTACTCGATCCTAGGAACACATGGCTGAGTACTTCTCCACAGGATTCGAAAGCTTAACTGCTTCTCCAGACGGTACGAAGCTCTACGCGATGCTTCAGGGTGCTTTAATGCAGGATGGGGCAGATGGGGAGGACGATGGAGTAAGCAACATTGACTCCTCCCGCACCTGTGTGTTGTTAAACAAAGATGTATACGTTCTGGCAGGGGGAAGACAGATATGTTCGCGTATTTGGATGGAACATCTCTGCTACTACCCACACGCTCACGGGCGAATGGGTTGTACCCCTTCCACAAACCAAGAAGGGGAAGACCATCACCCAGAATGAAATCCATTACCTCGATGGTAGCAAATTCTTGGTCCTGTCGCGCGACGGACACGGGAACGGCGATGATACATCAGCGTCAAATTATAAGTGAGTTTAATGTGGGACTTGGGCAACCGAGAAGGTTCTTGTGTTACTAACCGCGCGCACGGGGCGCAGATCCATCGACTACTTCGACATCTCTGGTGCTACAAATATCGCTGGATCAAAGTATGACACTGCTACCACAGGTGTCGCTCCAAGCGGGGATCTGGTTAGCTCGGTGACTCCTGCGGTATACACCGCGTTTGTTTCTATGATCGATCCTGTCCAATTAGCTCGCTTTGGGTTGCATAATGGTACGTAAACCGACTTTTGCTTTATATGCACATGGCTCTAAACTGCCAACTAACTCCTATCTCAACTCAGGCGGTAACTTTAATTCTACCCTTATTGACGGCAAATGGGAGTCGTTGGCTCTGGCTCCCGCTCTAGATCCAGCAAACCCCGACGATTACTTCCTCTTCACCGCAGCAGACAACGATTTCATCACGCTCGATGGGACGATGGTTGGCCAACCATATTCCTCGGATTATGGCTCGAATGTGGACAACCAATTTATGGTGTTCCTTGTCACACTTCCTGGTCTCCCTGCAGGTTCAGTAGCACAGTCTATCGCGTGATAAATCACTAGTCGTGAAATATATTCTGATCTGCAGTTGGTTTTTCTTTGAGAACGGCTACGACGCTCTGAGTGTCTGCTACGGTGTTTTGAATGCGATTAAAGTTGGTAAGGGAGGTGTATTGTAGACGAAGTAGCTGTGTGAAAAGATAGCAACTGCATCTCTTGCAGTCTCGACTTATGAAAGGTGCTGCAGTGTAAGACACCGTTTCTAGGGTCAAGGCCATGCACTAAAAACATGGGAATGGCTTAGGATATCGAGTGAGCTTGATGCTCCAGGAATTTGGGGGTCAGAGTAAATTAATCAGAGCAACGAACTTCGGCACTCGGTGCGTAGCTGAGAAAACGTTGATCAAAGTGCCCTTTTCCCGTTAGTTTATCCGTGGGTAAATGAACATAACTCGGGAAAAACTCTCACCCTCTATAAGAGAGAGGCGTCAATCACGGCCCCTCGCTCACCGCTACTACACCGTTCCATCTAACTATCATGTCTGGCCTCGCACGGATTTATCAAGCCCAGTTTGAACGGGCACCCACTCGGACACTCATGTTCACCAACGGCTTCCTCAATGCACTGGGGGACTTGAGCGCACAAGGAATTCAGCTCTACGTGAGTCGCTTTCTTATACTTGATCTGATATATCCTCTCAACTATCGCAAATACTGGCCCACCGTATTAAGTCTTCTGATGAACTCCAATGGCGGCACTACGACTCCATGCGGACACTACGATTCGTCGTCTTCGGTGCGACATTAGGTACGCGTGCGCTTTGAACTCTTTAAACCGGCCACTGAGTCCTTTCGCTGTACTAGGTCCCTTTTTAGGACGATGGAATAAATTCCTCGACCATATGTTTCCCTTACGGTCTGCTGCCGCTAGCAAAGTCAGCTACGTGTCTTTAACCAAGCGTGTTGGAGCAGATCAACTCATAGCGTCAGTCAGACAAGACCATTTCTTCTCGCATTGATCTTACCTCGATTTACTCTCCCCTAGGGCACCTATCGTTGTGAGTTCTCGTTCAAGTCCGCTGGTTTTATGCACTGGTTCACTGATTTGTTGGTTCTAGATGTCATATTTTATTACCTCGATGGGATTCATGGAGGGAAAAAGCGCGCCAGACGTCGGCGTAAAATACCGTAAGTCGATATCCTCATACCATCTAACTTTCAATTCGTGTTGACCTGGATCGCTTTCAGAGGAAATGATTGTACCTGTTATGCTCGGTAACTGGAAGGTGTGGCCTTTTGTACAGGTATGGATAATAATCCGGTGACAGACGATTACAATCTGAACGGGCTGTGCATCCATAGCTCGTGAACTTTCGTTTTATGCCCTTACCGTAAGTGTCATCCTCCACCCCTCGCCAATACATTATTGGTGATTTTAACCGGAAACATGATCGTTTCAATCGGACCCACAGGTATCGAGTGCCGTTCCAATCATCAATGGGGGTCTTCTGGACAGTATACTTGGTGCGCAATGAGATTGATGGACCAGCAGTAACCTGTGACTGATACCTTGTTTCAAACTTACTACCTCCAGTCCCTCTTGAATAGCCGGAGCCAAGCGAAGTAATGAATGTATCCGGTCCAGTCGGGAGTGACTCGCAAAAACCTTTGCATATACAACTTGCGTTTCCTCCCCGGTGACGTCCCTCTCACTCGAGAGGACCTATCACGTCAAATCAAGGCCCGTGATAGCTCTCATCCTTTTGCTCTAGTCTCAACGTCCAATCCGAGATCAGGCCACTCTCCGGATTCATCTTTGCCTGACTTGCTCCGCAGCGTATGTTGCATGCTTACATACCAGAATGCTTTGGGCGTGTATGGTGCGCCGGTGTTGGTCCAACGCCGCCTACACTCGATCCATCGTTCTCATGCAGCACAGTGTCATCCCCCAGAGTACAGCCTCGACCTCTGAGCTATCTTGACATTATTTTTGCTCCGGTTTCCGAGCCTGCCTTCTTAGTGATGGCCTCATTTTATGGCACACCAAAGCGAGAGGAGGATGTTGACGATTTCTTTTTTGCTTCAAAGATTTCTCAATTTCCTTCTTCTTTGAGATTCTTTGTCATTCCCTATAAGATATTCACCCGAGTCCTTCGCCAGGCGTGGTAAAGTAGCGTCTGTCATGATCACAACCAGTGACGAGGATTCTGTTACTTAGCTCCGCATCTTAGGGCCCTTACTGTCGTCTGTCGTACCTTTTGTTATGCCCTCTCAAGGATAGCTACGCTGTCAACATGCACATGGAATCGCCAAAGGTTTTCTTCATCGGTGCAACTGGTTACATAGGCGGTTCAATTCTCGTTGCTTTCGTCCGTGGACACCCGGAGCTGACATACTCGGCGCTCGTCCGGAATCCCAAAGACATTCAAGCGATCGCGAATCTGAATGTTCGAGCCATTCAGGGATCCACAAGCGACATTCCTCTGATTGAGAAGGAGACATCGGAGCACGATATAGTTGTCAATTGCGCAAATGCGGATGACTTGCGCTTAGCGGAGGCTGTTATCAATGGTCTGACCACGAGATCCAGTAACCCAATGAAGAAGGGGTCTAGAAAGCCGATTTATATACATACGAGGTGAGGGTTGGGGTGTGCTGATTGTGCTGGCGATTGATGTGGTCAGTTTTCTTACGTTTACAGTGGCACCGGTGTAGTAAAGGATCGACCCACAGGAGCGTTCCAAAACGGCAAAATATATGATGTGAGTGAAAGAAATCACGCTCTCTTCTCGTGGGTTTCCGATGGGGGGCAATTTGTTCACATAGGACTACAAGGAAGAAGATATTCGAACTATTGACCCGAAGCAACCGCATCGGAACGTAGACCTTCTGTGTGTGCCTTGGTTGCGTCGGTTTCGATGGGGTAAATAAACTGACTAGATTCTGAACCTTCAGGATATTCGAAGCTGGCAAAAAGGGTCTCATTGATACGTTTATTGTTGCGCCCTCAACCATCTATGGGACAGGTCGGGGACCGGTTCGAAATAGTAAGCTCACATCGTTATTCGACGCGATTAAAAACTAACGGTCTCTTCGACACAGTCTCACAACAAGTGAATGGTATGATCCGCATCGCAGTGAAAAACAAGCAAGTCCTCCGTGTCGGCGCTGGCACCAACGTTTGGGACAACGTCCACATCAACGACCTGATGGATCTTTACCTGCGCGTCCTCGACCTTGCCTTACTAAATATCGACATACCCGGGTCTCCCTATGAGCGGTTCTTCTGGGGTTCGGCTCATACACATATCTGGGGGGAGGTTGCTCGGGATTTGGCAATGCTTATGTATAAGAGAGGGCTGGTGGATCGAGACGAAGTGAGGAGCGTGAATGTAGAAGACGAGCCGGATCTGATCGGGGTGGCGACGAATTCGAGGACGATTGCAAATAGGAGCTTAAGGATGCTGGGTTGGATGCCAACAGGAAAAAGCTTGGCCGACATGCTGGAGGAAGAGATAGATTTGACGCTGTCTCAGCTTTAAAACTTGACATTTTTGAAATAACGGTCTAACGAAGTTTGATTTCCAGTCCATTGGATATTTTCGAGGCAAAGGTATTATTTGCCCATGCTTCTAAGTTCTCGTGACCTCGAATTTATTTACCCGTGCCATTTAACGCTCTAGCCACTCATCCATGGCAGATGAAGTGAGTCTTTACGCGCCTAGCTCCACAAAATGTTCTCCTATGCTATTGTTTATAAGTCACTGTAGATTGCACCAAAACTGACGCCCTAGCAGCATCTGAATGCTAGGCGAAAGTCATCATAAGCGGGGAAGCTAGAATACATGATATTATTAGACTTTGCTGGCCGACTCTATATTAATGAACGTTTCCAAACGCGTGAGGAAGGTGAAGGTGGGCCAAGACCGCTGCTTGCACATCTTGCACACTTGCACTTCAGGGGCGCGGTGTGTTTGCTCTTCTCCCTTCAGCATATGCTTACAAATCAGTCGTCCTGTGTAATTGAAGCGAGATGAGGATGGGCATGGAAGGATTCGGGTAAGATAGAAGCTACAGTACTGCCGCTGATCGTTGTGGATCTCGACAAATTATAACGGAAAATAAAGCATCATGGGAGCGATCAGGTTTTGCGTGGCAACTGGGCCCTTTGAAGTGTAAAATTTTATCATTCGCTCCGTTCTTCCACTTGAGCAAAGACAAAGGGGCTAATGATCAATGTGGAACCCACAAGTCCCTGATGATATGTCCAATGTCGGACTTCGAGGACCGAGTAGCTGTGGACAAACATTGCGATCAACATCGATGTTGAGTTCGGATGGCTCCGCTTTCTTTTCCATTCCAGATGCGGTCTGCCCAAGGTAGGGTAACTATCTCATGTCTGCTACCTCCGATCATCGAAGCCTCTATGTCAAGTCCATGGTCCTGAAAGGGACTTTTGCACGTGCCGTTTTTACCTGTTTCCTGCAACGTGTTCTGTAGCGGCGTGGCTATGGTGCTGCACCGAACACTTAAGCCTCCAAGGCAACAATCAAGCCGATTAAATCCCTCCTCGAGAGCGCCACTCATTTAACATTCAACATTCTCAACTGACTGCTTATTAAGACCACGCTTACGGATTCGAAGCCGCGCCGTTTCAATTCCAACGCATACTCTCGTTGCTAACTAGGCTCTGGCAGCCCTTCATCATCCTATGTCTCGACATCGGCTTGTGTCTCGAATAAATACGGACAGTCCTACATTCGCCGAAAACGAACCTGGATCAAGGTAGGCCTATCATCCACAAAACATAATTCGGATGCGCTAACTTCGTGGATCCATTTCAGGTCCAGATCGCTCTCCAAACTCGCCGCCGCTCTTAGGACACGGTTCCAGCAAACTGAGGACATAGGAGATCTTGACCAGAGCATCGGATATGACCTAGAGGCGCTCAATCTCCGACCTGAGGGACATCCGTCTCGATCCTCGTCACTCTGCGGTCTCGCCGCTGGTCTTCAGATGCGGTTCGAGCAAAGTGGGAATAGCGACGACCTTGATGAGGCCATCAAATACCACCAAGAGGCGCTCGATCTCCGACCGCCGGGACATCCCTCCAGATCCTCGTCACTCTCCCATCTCGCTGTCTGTCTACGTGCGCGGTTCGAACAAACCAGGTACAGAAGCAACCTTGATCAGAGTATTCAATATGGTCGAGAGGCGCTGGATCTCCGACCTAGGGGACATCCGTCTAGGTCGTCGTCACTCTCCAATCTCGCCGCCGCTCTCCAGACACGGTTCGAAATAACTGAGGATGGGATCGATCTCGAAGAGAGCATCAGATATCATCACGAAGCGCTCAATCTCCGTCCAGACGGCCATCTGTCTCGAGCATCGTCACTCTCACATCTCGCTGTTGGTCTGCGCGTGCGGTTCGAGCACACGGGGCATATAAAGGACCTCGACCACAGCATCAATTATGATCAAGAGGCGCTAGACCTCCGGCCCAAGGGACATCCATCCAGATCCTCGTCACTCTCTCATCTCGCCGCTGGTCTTCAGATACGGTTCCAGCAAACTGGGGACAAAAACGACCTCGAAGAGAGCGTCAGATATCACCTAGAGGCACTCACTCTCCGGCCAGAGGGCCACCCTTCCCGATCCTCGTCGCTTTCCCATCTGGCCATTGGTCTGCGGACGCGGTTCGAGCAAACTGGAGAGAGGGGCAACCTTGATCAGAGTATCAGATATCACCAAGAAGCGCTCAATCTCCGGCCCAAGGGACATTCATCCAGGCCTTCGTCACTCTCCCATCTCGCCGCTACTCTTCAGGCCCGGTTTGAGCAGACCGGGGACGGAGACGACCTTGATCAGAGCATTAAATGTCACCAAGAGGTGTTGGACCTTTTACCGGAGCGTCAGGAACATGCTCATGCTACTCCCCGTTCTCGTCGTGGGTCTCCAGAGGCGGTTCGAGTAAACCGAGGACAGAAGCGATTTTAGTTAGACCATCAAATAGGCGCTAGATCTCCTGGCCCCAAGATACCTCTCTAAATATACTTTGCTCCTTATTCTTCATGAATGGTCTTTGGACGCGGTTCTGATAAGTTGAAGGAGCATGGTCTCAGCCTTGTGTTACCCTCAAGAAGGCGCGGCCCTTGAATCTTCACCAGTACCTTCCCGCGTCGTAGACAAATTTTACACTCCCAGCTCTGGAGCTATTGTTCACCCCTCGCAGATATTGAGATAGTCGATACTCAGCTACTGAACCTGTCCAGTGTGCAGAAGGCGAGGCTAGGTTTCTGCAACATCAGACGCACGTGGTCAATAAATGACGATGGATAAGGTGTGGATAGTGGCTTACGAATGTGGCACAGGGTGCTTCGCATATGTACCCACTCCCTAAGACGATATTGCAGGCAGGGTTAAATGGCTGAACGTATCCAACAAGGTTCATGGTCATCTTCCTTCTGAGTATGTTTTACAACGACGCGTAGGTTTGATTTCAATTAAGATGCACCATTTTGAAGTACACGCTATACTAAGTGGCTCCGACCTTCTCCTCAAACTTTTTCGTCTTCTTCTCCTCCTCTTCCAGCTTCTTCTCTGCCTCCCGTGCTTCTGCGATCGCTTTTATGACCTTTGCGTGGACTTCTCCTTTCCCGCACGCTACCACTCCGAAGTTCTCACCCAGAGTCCTCCCAAGTCCAAAGTCTAACGGTCTGCCATAAGAGTCCGAGATAGCGCCACCAGCTTCGGAGATGATCAACGACCCAGCGGCATGATCCCAGATCTTCTCGTGATAGTTCTTCCCCGGGACCGGAAGTCGCAGGTAGATGTCACCTCCATGCCCTGCAGGAGAGGAACCAGATACGACTGATCCTGGCGACGCTGTTTGGGACGCGACGGCGCAGTATTTAGCTTGAGAATCCATCCGAAGGGACGATGCGGTGATATTGAGCGCCTTGGACACGAGATCGTTGAATGAGTGGGAGGCGTGTGCGGCCTCGACGCTTTCCAGGAGACGGAGGGTTGAATTTGGCGTGTGAGGGATAGTCAAGCCAACCGGCTTTGCTGATGTTGGTGGGAAGGGGCGCTTCGAGAGAAAATGCGGGTAAGTTTGTGGCGCAGCTAGGTAATCTGATCTTGGCATCTCACTTTTTCAGCTCCTTGGCCGCGCACGGCAACATATATGCTACCTTGGCCAGGGACAATCTCGCCGGCGGCGTCCTCGAAGGGAAGATTTGGACATCCAATAACGCCGACTTGTACGGTGGCATCGACGATCAAGGCGAGACACACCGCATACTGACCACCACGGAGGAAGCCTTTCGTACCATCGATGGGATCGAGACACCACATCCCTTCATAAATGAGATCAAGAATCCACTTCAGCGTTGAACATCGTATGTGTAAGAGTCAGACTCACGTCCTGTTCTCGAACCACCATACGTTCCCTTGTCGATGGCGTTGAGAAGTTCATCCGTGCTCCTCCCCACACCTTCACCGATCCCCCATTCCGTTTTCTCTGCGACTCCCGCTTCGCCTCCAAGCGGCCGAGAGAGCGCGCTGTTTGCCAATTCGGTCACCCTCTCGCGAAGTAATCGCCCTTCCGTCTCGTGTCGCAGATCCGAAGCATCCTCTTCACCGACTATTGGATCGTTTGGAAATGCAGAGTGGAGGATGCTATTGATCACAGCCTGGGCAGAAAAGTCACCGATCGTCACGGGAGAGGTATCGTCCTTGGTGAGGGTTTCGCCTTTGACGAGAGAGTGAAATACAGACGAGGTCAGATGGCAAGCGCGTGTCACAGCGCTGAGGGCGACTTGAGTCTCCAGGAGGAAAGGAACGGCCATTGCGTACGGTAGGTCGATTATTGTTGAGCTCAAATCCCCGTCTAAGTCCGAGGCGACAGGGTCGGGGTCTTTTCACGAAACGAATGATCTGCTGAATGGCAGAGTTTGAACATATGTACACTGGCCTTGGCACTCACGATTTCAAGCTCGATTGTATCCCTATCTTGCTATTTAGTTACTCATTGTATCAAGATCCAATATAAAAGTGGTGTGAATCAGTGCCAGGTTATATTAGACATCTCTACAACATCAAATTGTCTATGTTGCAACGTGCTATCTAACATACCACCGCAAAGTTGTCGAAGTAATAGTGGGATAAACCCAGGGGATTGTGAAAAGCATGCTCTCATCTGTTAATTGGTACGCTTGTCTCTACATGTCAATATGCCTCGTGTTCTTGTCCAATAACTCAAGGCCTTCCTAACAAAGCAAAGCCTTAAGCATCCGAGTGATCACCAAGTTCCTTCCATACCTCAATTCGCTAAGGTCTAGCTTCCCTTCCGTTAGAGGCGGTAGGAGTTGAGGTCTCATGTCATTCTGGAGGAATCATCCGATCCCTTCGCCAAACCTACGCGTAGCTCCGCGCTAGCACTCGACAATCGTTTAGGCGGTGGTTAGGACAATCACCCATTGGTCGGGTACCGAGGGTTGGTTGAGTGGTGGCCGTCTTTTGTAGATTGAGCTCCACAGAGAAGAGAAGTGCTGCACAAGTCGTAATAGTTCTCGGTGACTAACGGCCGAAGAGACCCCCTGATTGCTGCATCTGTGACTACATATTAAGGTCCACACTAAGTCGTAAAGGGCGATATATTAGTATGACGTAGCCGTGAGTGCAACAAATGTTCGATCTTCGGACTTGAAAAATTTATTACGTTGAGCCAGCCTGACCTCAATGGGCTTCGGAGCTTGTCCAAAAGGATGAATAGCCGTCTCCTCGCATCACAGCTCGTCTGAGCCACTAACCCATCAGCGCTTATCCTCTCGCTCGTCGGGCTAACAAAAATCGATGCGATCAGCCTCCACGCAAAGGGCAGGAATTGCGAGAATTAGACAAGGGGCGGCGATCGCCGAACCTTCTCACCGCTTCTATCATCATCAAACCCCACGCAACCGCAACAACGGCAACGGACCATTATTCTTGGGGCAGACTCACCAAAACAACTTATCACCTCTATCTTGGCAGATAGCTCAAGACCCCGTTGACTCGTCCGCCACCATCCACCTCCCTTCTGGTCTCACCCCCCCTAATCTTCCCCTCAAAGCCCCATCTCGAATGCCCTCATCATACAAACCAGCGCTACAGCGCCTTTTCGCTGCCAATGGAGTGTGGGCAGATGACGTGTCCAAAGAATACCCCACGTTCTTCGAGGAGTCGGCGAAGGATCAGAAACCAAAGTTACTTTGGATTGGGTGCGCAGACTCCAGAGTGCCAGAGTCTATCCTCATGGCTGCCAAGTGAGTATTCTTGCCCTTACCCGCTTGCAAATCAACTTATTCAACCGTCTACCACTAGACCTGGGGATATCTTCGTGCATCGAAACATCGCAAAGTGGGTGCCGATCGCGGCGATCACCCCCGCCACTTCTCACGAACTAACAAGAACTCTTGTTTTTCCAGCCAAGTCCATCCCCATGACGACTCGGTGCTCTCCGTCATCGACTACGCAGTCGCGCACCTCGGCGTCGAGGATATCGCTGTCGTAGGACACAGCCAATGCGGAGGTGCCAAAGCCTGTCTCGCAAACGCCACAAACCCCCCCGGTCCGAACCCGAATATACCCTTGATGCGATTCTTAGAGCCATTGACGGACATCGCCCGCCGAATTGGTGCTACGGAGATGCCGAAAGACGTTGGTTTGGCGAAGTTGACGGAAGCGAACGTGAAAGCCCAGGTGGGTTGCCATGTCGCTGCCCCCATTCATCTCCTGCTTCACCTTGCTGACCAGGTTCCTTTTTTTCTTCTTTATCCTTTTGCTTCTCGCCTTAGGTCCAACATATTCTCGCAACTGATATCATCAAGAACGCTTGGAGCGAGGGGAAGAACGTCACAGTGCACGGATGGGTCTACGAGCTTGAGAAGGGACAGCTCCAGGACCTTGGCGTGTCCGTTGGGCTCGGTAGCCAACAAGCTCGGGATATCTTGATGTAAACAAAACATGTAAAACAAGATGATGTAATTGTAATCATTTATGCGAAGGTCCATCATAACGCGTGATCCATGATCTTATCTGGCGACCTGATCCTGGCCCCATCAAGGCTCATATCTCAATCACAATGTCATGTTGACATGGTTGAGCTGCGGCATGAAGCGGTGAACTAAATACAATTGTGAAGGACATGGAAGGCCATGTTCGGGATAACAGGACACCGGCGCCACTAATAATGACGTCAGACCTCGCCACCCAATACCTTTTCTTTTCTGGTGGGGGTGCTGTTGGCGTTGTGACCAAAGTCTTCTAGTGGCGTTGCTGTTTGTTTTACGGGTCAAGCATTACACGATGAAGGATGCCAAACCGTAATCAGGAATGCCAGCGCTACGATATTACATTTGATTGTGAGTTCCCAAACATAAGCGACAATACATCCTATGCCTTCCTTTGGCTATTGGTGGCATGAAACACATATATCCTGATGATCCTTGTGTGCCTGTTGCTTTTCCTTGCATCGCCGCCCATGCTCGGTGATCGTGGGGTGGCGGGGTGATTGGCGAATGCGGTGTGTAGATAAGGGTACCATTGGTTGCTCGGTTCGCGCTTCGACAGGGAGTCATTGCACCATCCAGCCTTCGTAATGTCAGGCACTCCGTGATCTAGGCATATGAGTCAAAAAAACGTGGTTTTACATTGCACTTGAACCCTTCAGGGCCAACTATCTTCTGCCAGCCCTACAGCGCGATAGTCGGTGATAGCGTGGATCCGGTCTTCGAAAAACTACGCCACAAATGCTGCCACTGTGACCTCGGGAATAAATAGAATGAGCTCCAGACCGTTCCAATCACCAACGCCCCATTACACCCTTCCTTACTAATAATGTCTACACATTTCATTCAAATGCCTCACGCGGATACTTTCCCTCCACCAACGAAGAAGGACGAATTGACGAAGCTTCCAGATATTGTAGAGTCCGAGAGACAAGGATGGATAGTCTCTGCGCAAGCCGCTGCAGTCGTGGTAAGCTCTTTATTACTCAAGGTCCTGAGAGCTCAGCTAGAGTAGATGTTCATACATTTCCCCTAATGACTTACAGGCTGCCCTCCTCTGCGGAGTCGAGGCGTCGTTGCTCAGCCTAATCAAGGCAAATCAGAACGATTCATCAGTTTTCAGATTCTTGCTCATCCTGTCATACTCTGCCATGATCTTAAACGCGAGCGCTACTATCGCGTCCCTCGTCATGCTTGATTGCTTGGGCGATATACCCGTGCGGGTGGCAAATCCTAACCCCGATGAGAAGAAGAAGAAGTTGGCTAAGATGTCAACGGTGAACCTAGAAGACTTCACGGGCTGTAGATGGACATGGGCCAGGAGACATTGTGAGTACAAATGATGCGGTTGTATGACGTTTGTACTGAAATCTAAATCTCCATTACTACAGGTCTCGGAACGCTGTTCCTTGGATGTGTTTGCATTCTCACACAAGTGGTGGTGTATACCTGGCTACGCGAAGCTACCTCTGTCGCAACTGTCATGAGCGTGGTTTGCATGTTTGGAGCCTCACCATTGGTCATGTTGCTCCTGCCGGGCTGATATTCCGTTCACATTGCAAAGCCTACATGGCCCCCATACGCGTGCATTCAGAGAAAGCGAGAGGCCGCGGTTGGGAGTATAAGGTACTGGATATCGATCGGGCGATTATTTATTGCGCACCTGTATTCAATCAATATCACCATAATTGAGCTTATTAAGAAGGCGTAGAATGAGAGGAAAGAGGCCTGACTCTATGGTCTGGCGACCCGATCTTGGCCTCAGGGCTCGAGTCTCAATCGTAATGCCATGTTGACTTGGCTGAGGTGTGGCATAGGGCGCCAAACCAAATGCAATTTTGAAGGACAAGGTGGAAGGGTATGTTCGGCCGCATCAGGAACGCAATTTGGCTCACAGCGCGACCGGATCTCGGTTGCCTCAGGGTGTGGTGGACTCTGGCGGCGTTATTAATAGTGACGTTGGACCTGAGCACTGATGAAAGTGCTGTTGGTGTGGCGACTAAAGTATGAACTTGTAGTGGCAATGCTCTTCGTTTACGGGCCAAGTATTGCACGATGAAGGATGTCAACCGTGATGAAAAATGCCAATGCTATGGATTGTGAGTTTGCAAACACAGGCGACAATACGCCTCGCTCTATGCCTTCCTTTGGCTTCTCACCACAACGTGAAGTGCATACACCCTGATGATCCTTGTCCTCTCGTTTGCTCTCCCTTGCATTGCCGCCCGTGCTCGGCGAATAAACCAGTCTCCGAAGACCGTATCCACGCTATCGCCGACTATCGCACCAACTACTTGAATAGGAGTGGAGGGACAGCAGAAGCACCAGATTGGATGGCCCTGAAGGGTTCAATTGCATTGTAAAACCGCGCTCGATATTGATTGAGTGCATGTATATATAGATCTTTAGACTGAATGACGGGGTGCCTGAGATTACAAGGGCTCGAGAGTAGATGACGAGGAAAGGGTGCAAAGAACAAAACAAAACAAAAAACCTTGAGAAGATATTGAGATGCTTCGAAGCCGATAGAGCTCCCTCCCGAAGCACGAACCCCGAGAGCAACCTGTAGTTACCCCTATCCGGACGCGGCGTACATCTTGAATCTGGGGCCGATCTCCCCGGCACTACACAATGCAAATCAGGAACCCCTCTGACCTTTGGAATAAATAGAAGTTTTCTATTAAGGAGCTCCAGGCCGTCCAGTTGCTAATGCCCCGTCATCCTTCCTTCTAAATGTCCACACCTCCTTCCTTTCCAGTGGCGATCCAGTATGCTCCCCATTCCCAAGGAGTTTCTCAAGGGTCCAAATATGATCAGGAATATACGAAGAGGGGCGAATTGATGAAGCTTCCAGATATTGTCGAGTCTGAGAGGCAAGGATGGATAGTCTCGGCACAAGCCGCTGCAGTCGTGGTAAGTTCTTTACTATTCTGAGAGTTCAACTGGAGCAGGTGTCCATACGTTTCCCTTGATGTCCTATAGGCCGCTCTCCTCTGCGGAGTTGAGGCGACGTTACTCACCCTGATCAAAACGGATCCGAGCAACTCATCGCCAGCCCCGAAATCTGCTTTCAGATGCTTACTTATCCTGTCATACTCAGCCTTGGTCTTCAACGCGAGCTCTACTGTAGCATCCCTCGTCATGCTCGATTGCTTGGGTGAAATACCTATGCTTGTAACGAAAGCCGCCCGCAAGAACAAGGGGAAGGGGGCCCAGGAATCAGAGGATGTAGATTCGATGGATGCTTACTTGGAACACTTCGAGCTAGGGTTCAGATGGAGATGGGCTAGGAGGTATTGTGAGTGGAATGATGCAGTTGTGCAGCATTTATACAGAAACCTAAACCTCTATTTATTACAGGTCTCGGAACGCTCTTCCTCGGATGTGTCTGCATTCTCACACAAGTGGTGGTGTATACCTGGATACGCGAGGCTACCTCTGTCGCAAGTGTCATGAGCGTCGTTTGCATATCTGGAGCCGTTCCATTGGTCATGTTTTCCTTTCCAAATTGATATTCCATAACATTGCAAAGGATCTCTCAGTCCAGTGAATTCAGTCTACATGGTTTCATACCGTAGCCGTTATGTATTGAACGCGGCGGCCTGCGGCTGAGCGTCATGGCAGTTTTCGGCATTCAAGCCTCAGAAACGGCTGGAGACGGAATAAAACAAAGTGAATAAAACGGGATGCCATTTAGTTCGATGACATCTTTTATAATACCCACGTTAAACGTGCTGCTGACAGCCAGGTCATCATCTAGATACCCGTGGATCGAATTATGTGTCCCTCATACACACTTGTCGCGCGGATATGTGCCAGTCATGTCATACTACATTATCTATCCAATTCTGCGTTCTTGTCATCATATAGTCAATGTGATCTGGGTCTCCATCGCAGTCATACAACTGATACCCGGTAAATCGTCTGCACCAGAATCGTATGTATCACACGGCCCGATGAGCAGATAGTGTGAGTGCGCAAGATGAACTCACGTGTGCCATCAAGAAGGGGAAAGCCTTGTGGAAGGGTTGGGGTTGCATGGCTCATTACCACCGAGCTGCCCAGATATTAATGTCGAAGAGTGTCGTTGCAAGTGGCATCGAGAGGTGATGGATGACCCAATATGACCATCACATTCGGCTTCGGTATGGCAGCAGGTAGGATTTCAGGTCGTACAGTTGTGTGGTAGAATGAGGCTTGCTCATTAATCAAGAACGAAAAGCAAGGAGAGGGGAGCCTTTGCGAGGGAACCATCTCTGTATCCGCCCCTCCAGGTCCATCAAATCGGTAATTCAACTAGCCACACCGTTAGGGCTGTTGAACGTCCGGTTTCGGAAGGCGCTAAACCCATATGTTGTTTGTAAAAGAATGAGCATAACTTGGCGCAAGACTTTGCGGAGTACTGAGGGGCGAGGTGGTAGACTCTTAGCTGAACACCTCAGATCCTTGAACCGGATAACGGGTTGGGATGCATCTTCTGGGTGTGTAATGTGCATTTAGGAAGAAATATGCGCACCGCGAAGCATAAATTCGACCCACTTTGCGCGCAGGCTACAGGCTAGCGGCTTCGAAGCCGGGACGTGAGGTGGTCCTGTATTTGCGGCGAATTAAAGGGCTATGCTGCACCAGGGCTTTCGCCTCGAAGCAGGCCCTGAAGAGTTCATTATCGGTGATGGCACTCATGACGTGTGTACTCAGGGTAGTTCGAGAAGCGAGAGAGGCAATGGTTGGAAAGTATAAGGCACTGAATCTTGATCAGATGATTTCTTACTGCGTACCCGTCTTCAATCAACATTATTGTAACTAGTTTTGTTAAGAAGATATACATTGAGGAGATCGAATTGACGTCACAGTGCACGGGTGGGTCAGGAGGGCGGACTCTCGGACATATCCTAGGGCGTTTGTTGGGAAGTAGGCTCGGGATACATTAAATAAGCCATGCAATAGGGGATATGGATGCACAATAGTCATGAAGCATGCATATCACGACACGAATCTCCCCCTGGTTTGACGCAAACTGCTAAATCACAACCACGATCCAGAAGTGCATGGGCTTCAGAGCGCGTTTTCAGAACACACTCTTAAACAATTTAGACTCTGATGAGAGATATTAAATTATGTACAGGAAGTTGGGACTTGGCGAGATGTGGGTAATATGGGTACGGTCCTTGCAGGGTTCGTGCTTCCGCTTTGCGCGATACGGTACGATACGTGCCCCAAGCCCCAGCTTTGCAAGTGGATAACGCCGCTACAGTATCAGAACCTCACTCAAAGCGATGTTGCCAGCGATATTGATATGCGCTTTCAGACCTATGTTACCGGCAAGCTTGATATCTATAAGCGAAATTTATCTAAGGTTGCTGGCGATACAAGGGGCAATCGGCTAGGAAAATAGATAGCGTAGCCTCTTGTGATGGAACATGGTGCAAATTTATGCTTTGACGCATTGGGGTGCCTATGCCAAGGCTGTACGGCCAAAGGTGTCCTGTTTTCCGTGTTCCCCTACCTAACACACTTATCATAACGGAAAAGTAGATACATGATTTAGAGCCGAAGATGTCTACTAGTAAGGCAAGCGATTAAGACAGGAAGGAAAAGCACAACGGTGGGGTGCGCTCAAAATTGTAAAGGCGCGACAATGACCATACCCATCGCGGACACTTGGTTGATTACTTATGTATTCGGGACGGTTACCACGCGTTTTATTGCGGTACAGGCACCGTACCTTCAAAATATTTTGGGATTGCGCCCAGAAGCAAGGTTCTAGGGTCCGTACCCATATACCCCCTACTCGGACTTGGCCTCAGTACTTGGTCCGCGGAAAATGTTGTGCAATGGCACGTGCATGAACGAACATGGCGCAGAAGCATATCCCTATATTCACTCTGAGGAAGTCTTGTTCTTCACATCGGCTTTGCAATGCGGGGAAGTTTATTTATTATGTATAATTATGATCTCCCCTATATTGCCGCCAGTTGACCAGTCGAAATATAATCTGGAAGTCCAAATCCCCATGGCCGGACCTGCATTACCCGCGCCGAAGCCCAGGGTAGCTTTGTAGGATTATGCATCCGCCAGGGTAGGTCCTGGGATGATTGGCGATCTGGAAGGATCGAACAGGATCGTGTAAGCCACAATGTAAGCCATAGTGCAAGCCACAGGATTAGACATCGAATCTGAGGACTTTGGACTTTTACATAGACCTTGCGTGCCTTATCGTGCACCGAAATAAGCAGATATCACCCGTATCACGATGCCAAAATCCCAGCAGATTTCTCAAAGTACGACACGTGAAGCCGTGTCCGAGTCTGCTCGCCGAGCATAGGTTTAAAGGCCGAAGAGCCAAAGAAGGTTCAACGTTGCAAACGTGGTCAGTATCAACAGCGAAAACTTAGTTATGCCCCTGCCTGAAGTCTTATACTTACAAATCACAAGAACAGTCTGGGCACCCTCATATAACTGAAAATGGCGTGCATGCAGCGGGACCCTAGACTCCTTTTGTGGTTTATTAGGTCAACACAGCGCGGCGCAAGTCAATACAGCGGTGTGACCTTTGGAATAAAGAGGAGGTTTTGTGTTAACGAACTTCAGACCCATCCCACCTGAGCCGCCAACATCCACTCAACAAATGAGCACACCTTCCTTTCCAATGCCGCACATACACAATTCGCAGTTCGAAGGCCAGGAGTCCGGTCACGTTCCAGGACACAACCCTCCGACTATTCCGACAAATCCGACTGCTCCTTACGCTCCGTCTGCTCCCCCTTCCCAATCTCAATGGCTCAAGCAGCCTGATCGGGAAGGTGCGAGGAAGGACGAATTGGGGAAGCTTCCTGAAATCGTAGAGTCCGAGAGACAAGGATGGATAGTCTCCGCGCAAGCCGCCGCGGTCGTGGTAAGCTCCTTATCCGATCCAGAGGTCTTGAGAGCTCGACTAGAGCAGGTTTTCATCCCTTTCCCCTAATGTCCTACAGGCTGCCCTGCTCTGCGGAGTTGAGGCGTCGTTACTCACCCTGGTCAAAACGGATCCGAGTAATACGTCATCGCTGCTGCCGGAATCTGCTTTCAGACTCTTGCTTAGCATGTCATATTTGGCTCTGGTCTTCAATGCAAGCTCCACTATAGCGTCACTCGTCATGCTCGACTACTTGGGTGAAATACCTATGCTTGTAGCGAAAGCCGCCCGAAAAGCCGCAGACAAAGAGAGGCTAATCCAAGAATCACAGGAGGTGGATTCGATGGATGATTACTTAGGACTCTTCAAGGTAGGGTCGAGATGGAATTGGGCTAGGAGGTATTGTGAGTGGAATGATCGATTATCTGGCGTTATAAAGAAATTTGATCATGAGTACTGCGGTTACTATTACAGGCATTGGATCACTCGTCCTCGGATCTAGTTGCATTTTTATTCAGGTGGTAACGTACACTTGGATATACGAGGCTCACTCTGTCGCAGCTATCGTAACAGTCGCTTGCGCCTTTGGATCCGTACCATTGTTTATGTTGTTCTTTAGCTAACTGTATTCCGTAACATTGCAAAGGACTTCAGTGTACAAACGGCAGCCATCGGCGGTGTGAGACTTTGGTTCATATGTTAGACAGTATGAACGAGAAATAACCCGAGAGAACGAGAGGATAAATAGGAGGAATAGAAGCAGACGTTATTTAAAATAAATAAAAACCTCCTGCACCATGCGTTTAACCTGCTACTCGCTGAAACGATGTATTCCTTATACATATCTATCGCACGAATCTTATTTATCTTTGAGGGCTAATCTTGTATTACCATCGGAGGCGGCTTATCACTATCTTGCAACTGACACGGTACATAACTTACACCGGAATTAAGGTCGCTTGGATCGGGATTGGCAATTAGGCAAATGTGATATTATCCGGTACAGGAGGCCTTGGATAGCAAGGCAATGTCCAAATTGATCGGTGGCTCAGGTGGATGGGTCTCCGGGCCATTGTCCACATAGATCCATCGGAGGATTCCCTCTATATTTAGCTTGTGAGAGAGCTAAGGAGAGCAGAATTAGGCTTATTATGATTAACACCTCTCATCCTCCTCTTATTAACCAGATGCTCGAAACCTGTGCTTTCAATTCAAATACTTACCTAATCGAGCTGTGTGTCTCACTGGACTAATGAGTGGGCCTGAAATTGCTCACTACCACACAACCGCTAACCATTTATGCCCTACGATGCAATGAATGAAAGTATGAGGGTCATATTAGTCACTCAAACAATACCATAGTAGTAGTTACTTGATTGGAACTGAGGGCTCCAATCGGTACCGCAAGACCCTTATGCCACATTTTACTCTATTCGTTAAATTGATACCAGATCTATCAATCTACATTTGTGGCACTGCACAATTGGCAAAAGCAGCACTGCTACATCATATATTTTTCACCTGCTTGCTCCATATCAGGGGGGGGGGGGGGGGGGGGGGCGGGGCGGCCGGGGGCGCGGGGGGGGGGGGCGCGGGGGCCGGGGGGGGGCGGGGAGGGGGGCGGGAGGAGAGG